>PITA01003078.1:0-146119 GCA_004023965.1 Spilogale gracilis | reverse complement strand
AAGGAAAGTAAATGGGAACTAGGGTAATCTAGGGAGGGAAACGAAACAACAGAGACTTTGGACACAGAAACAAACTGAGGGACTTGGAGGGATGGGGGTGGAGGGATGGGAGAGCCTGGTGGTGGGTACTGGGGACACCTAAAGCGTGGAGCACTGGGTGTGGGGAATGGGGAATGAATCTTGGAACACTGGAAAAAAAAAATTTTTAGTAACAATAAAAAAAAAATTAAATAAATGAATGAATGAATGAACGAAAGAAAGAAAGAAAGAAAGAAAGAAAGAAAGAAAGAAAGAAAGAAAGAAAGAAAGAAAAAAGACCAGGACAATAGTTTTAGGTTAATATATGGAATTTCAGTCCTTTAAAAATAACAAGATATATCAATGCAGAAAACTCATATTTTACTGATTGAATTAATAACAGGGGCTTAGTAGAGAAGAGGCAAGCCCTGTAAACAGGACCATCTGGTGAGGTCACCCGGGGACTGGGATCTGCTGGGAGTGGGTAGTAACTAGAGAAAGAAGACGACCCCCCACGAAACTTTTCCACTCCAGAATGGGACTTCTGGCTCTCCTTTTGCAATATATAACTTCTCAGAAATATGAGTCAGATCACTTATTCTTAAATTTTTCTTAAAATAAAACAAAACAAAAATTAACCCAGATTCTTTTGGACATAAATCCTGAGACCCTATTATGTTGGATGATACGTAGTCGGATAGCTAATCAAGTACTTTTACTTGAAAATATACCATCTTTTTTTATTCATTAAAGAGAAATTTATAAATATGCAGATGAAGTCAGAACATCACTTCCATGTGCTTTGTTTGAAACTCTTACATTAATAGAATTTCATTCTATCCTGAAGTATATAGATCCTTATGGGTTCTGAGTGAAAACTCACTACAGAGCAAAGTCTCTTTCCCTTGTTTAATCTTTCTATTGGTCATTCCCAACTTCAGTCCTGAGAGTTATTATTGTCATTTAGAAGGGAAAAATACATATTTCTTCTCCGTTGCTCCTTTGAAATAATTGTGTCATTATCTAAAGTACTTTTTCCTGGGGATACCTGGGTGGCTCAGTGGGTTAAAGCCTCTGCCTTCAGCTCAGGTCATGATCCCAGGGTTCTGGGATTGAGGCCTGAGTCCGGCTGTTTGCTCAGCAGGGAGCCTGCTTCCTCTGCTCTCTCTGCCTCTCTCTCTGCCTGCTTGTGATCTCTTTCTCTGTCAAATAAATAAATAAAAATCTTTTATAAATAAATAAATAAATAAATAGTACTTTTTCCTGGGATAGTTGGGTGGCTCAGTTGGTTAAGTGTCTGCCTTCAGCTCAAGTCATGATCTCAGAGTCCTGGGATTGCCCCCCCCCACCAATTGGACTCCCGGCTCAGTGGGGAGTTCTCCCTATCCATCTGCAACCCCCATGCTCTCTCTCACTATCTTTCTCAAATAAATAAATACAATCTTTAAAAAAATTAATAAAGTACTTTTCCCAACTTTCTCTTATATAATCTACTTTCTTCTTTCCCTTTTCCTTCTTTTATTTTGCTATTGTCATCAACAGGAGAATTCCTGTAACACGTTGGTTTCAATGTTGGTGCACAGGGAGGGGTGGTTTTTAAGTAGATGGGCTTCTGTTCTGCATGAAACACAGCTCCCTGTTGGCACTCAGATGTTAAAGGTGGAAATATTTGTGCCGCAATCGGCACTTAGCAAAATGTATCACTATTTACAGCCATAATCTTTTATGAACTGTTTTATTATTTATTGTAAATCTTTCCTTCTCACAGCCCCGTGCTGTTGACCCTACGGTTCATGCCGTCTGATGCCTGGAATTGTCCAGCCACGGTGACAGTGGTGCTCCCTCATATTTTAACCCTTAGATTTTCTGCAAGAGAAAAATGAAAATACATATTCAATGTCCATTGCACTTTTATCCAGAAAAGAGACTTGAATAGGTAAACGTTTTGTCTTTTCTAAGTAGCAAAACACAAGAAAAGTAATGGGGGAGTCTACACGGGCAGTTTCCAGATGCTGCTTCTGAACATTTATATGCATTAACTA
Organism: Spilogale gracilis; assembly: GCA_004023965.1. NCBI lineage: Eukaryota > Metazoa > Chordata > Mammalia > Carnivora > Mephitidae > Spilogale > Spilogale gracilis. The sequence continues at coordinate 144,059 of PITA01003078.1, read as the reverse complement.
AGTCTTCCAGGTGGCCTATCCTTGTCCAGGGACAAAGGGGATATATTGCAGCAGGTGGGGATTTTGTCAGATGAGGACAGGTGATCCCCTCTCCTATTGGCTGTTGGTTTCATCCTCCTCCATTACCAACTTTTCACCACAAATGTTAACCAGAAATAAATCACTTTGTGACAGTTTTCCCTTTTTCCACTTCTTCAGCTCACTTTCTGTTGGAGAGCCTTTTTCAGAGAGAAATGACTAAAATTCAGGCAGCTGGGGAGTCAGAAAGCAAGAGCCATGCAGCAGTCACAGGCTGGTTGCATTTCTGGAAGAACTGGGAACTAAGTGACTAGTTGAAGGACAGTACTAATGTGCTTTGGAGTTGAGCATATCAGAAAGTCTGTATTTCATTTCTTATTCTCCCAGGGGAGATGTAGGCCCAGTTTGTTCTGTGCCGGGCACATCCTGGAACTCCTCTCTCTGCCCCCTTCTCCCACCACTGGCATCCCTGCCACATGAACGCAGTGCCAGCTTTGTCCACTGCAGAGCTGGGCCTCTGCTGGGAGTGGGTGGGTTTTGCACTTTACAAATGCATGAGGCACGAGAGAAGACAAGGAGCTTAAGGAATACCATCTCAACATCCTGAAAATTACATTGCTCGGTGCTAAGTTGCAAGTGCAGTGTCTTCTGTCCTCAGAACATGGGCGGAGTTGAAGATGACCAACGTCATTGGAGATCTAATCCCATTAAGCAAGCACGCGCTATGTTGGGCATACTCCAAGTTTGGTTTTTTTCTCCTCCTCTTCCTGAATATAGATGCCAGTCTAGGTGGCTGCAAGATAAATAGACATTAATATGTCTGTGTAGCCGTAGTGCCCCAGGAGCCTCATATCCATGCTGAAATAGAGGCTTCTTGGTCTCTCAGACCTCTTCATTTAGGCTTCTTGGTCTCTCAGACCTCTTCATTTAGGCTTAATAATGCAGATGAGGTCACCCTCAAAAGCAGTGGGTGTGGGAAGTGGGGAATGTTTAGGATTACAAATTGACCTTGGGGTTGCAGAAGTTTTAGAAAATTGGGGCAAATCTTCTACAGGGACGTAAAGACTAAATCATCTTCACTTGCTCTACTTCTCCATTGAAAAAGTTCTCCTTTAGTTACCTGGGATCCCGCATCTTGAAATGGCTGCTCCCAACCCCCCCTTCAGCCCTCATTCCACTATCTCGGTTTGCAAGGATGATCTGTGGTCTCTACTGTCCATGAGCTGCCTGGATGTTAAGGGATCACAGGAAAGGCAACGTAGCTTAGTGGGTAAGGATGCAGCCTGGGATGCCAGCCTGCCTGTATTCAAATCCGGGCTCAGCTCATGGACATGGGCGATCACTTCACCGCTCTGTGCCTGCATCTCTTCCTCCATAAAATAGGGATCATAATAATGGTAGCAGGGCTCTTGTGAGGGTTAGGTGAAGTTAAAGTACACAGAGTACTTCAGAACAGTGTCAGATACTTAGTAGCAATATATGTGGGGGTTGCTATCTTTTAGCAAGTGCATAGCAGGTATTGAGGACTTGACCATGAAATACCTTCCTTAACCCTTGCAGCACCCTTAGAAAGAAGACATTTTTAAACCTTTTTCCAGGGATGAAACTGAGGCTCGAGAGGTTGTTGACTTGACCAGAAGGCACTTAACTATTAAATGGCCAGTAGGGAATTCAGACTCCGATCTTTCGGATGCCTAACTGTGTGCCAAACGACGGCGCTCCCCCGGAATGAACGCATATGAGTGCAGAGCACTGCAGCCTTGCGCATGGCCTGAGAGTCATGCTGTCTGTTAATCTAATATCATCTCTTTCTGGATAAGACCCCACACCAGGCTTAGGCTGCCTTGACTTGCGAGACTTCTTCATGGATTCCTTGCCCCATAACGTTGCTCATCCTTTTGGGCCTTTTTAGTATTCAGCATGACTCCCTCTCCCTCAGAAGAACCCTTTTCTGCTCTATGCAGGATAAAGCTGCATCCGGGGTAGAAATTATTTGGAATGTTGTTGCCCTCAATAATTGTCTCCCTCTCAACTCAATATCTTCTGAGTGGCTTGGTGATAATAGGGCTTCTCTCTCCTATCACTGGAAATCTGCTCTGTCTCAGGGAACAGGTAAAGGTGCAGAGCTCTCCCTCTTCCACTTCTCAACAAAACCAAAGAGGCTCTTCCCGCGTGTAGCGCCGCAGCCTCTCTGCCCGGTTCACTTGGAAACCTCTGGGTTGGTGTTAAATGTGCCCGTGGTCTTACTGCCCTAGCTCTTACACTGTTATCCAGTCTGCATGTGTTGCTGCTGTTTTTGAAGTATTGGCCACCTAATGGTCATATAAAATCATAGTTAATTATTTTTTATTTTTTATGAGTATATGTCCCCATTTTTATCTTAATATTTCCTTTTAATGTTTAATGACACTAACCGTAGCCTTGAGGCATGTTTAGAAGAGCAATACCAGTCATGGCTGTCCTAGTCTTGTGTGCACTCAGATCTTTTCCTTCCCCTGATGGGCAGTTTTGGAGGGAACCAGATCCCTACAGGCTGCCTCTCCCTGGCTTGTGGGAAGGTTCCACCAATCAGAGGCCCTGATGGGGGTGGGGCTTAAGGAAGACCACTCCCCTTCCGTCTCTCTCCTGCATCAGCTGCGTCTCCCATCATCCCCCCGCCCCCGCAGCTCCAGCTCTCCCTCGTGTCCCCAGCCCTTGGGTGCCATTTACCACCGCCTCTTGTCCCTCCAGCCTCGGAGTGGTGGTTGCCTCCTGTTCTTCGTGGCTCTGGGCTGCATTACTCTCCCCTGTGGACCTTCCGCCACCTGTGTACCAGTCCCTCCATTAAATTTCCTCTGTTGTAAATAAATTGGGCTTTCTGTTCTCTAGGTCAGACTTCACTGATAACAGTGGTATTCTCACATGTGATCACAGTACTTATTTACAGTTTACTTTAGAGGCATGGACGGTGGATGCTTGCCATTGGGTTAAAATCCTCTGGTTTAAAACATCCAGAGCCTTTGTGTTCACAGTCGTGGTGGTAGGATAGCAAAACCCTGGCTGGGTGTCTCGCGTCCCTGATTCTAGTTCTAGCTGAGTCACTCAGGGAGCTTAAAACCAAGTCAGAGCTTCAGTTTTATGGGGAATAAAGGTCTCCCCAGTCAGCCAGCTTAACTCCTTCCCAACCAAGACAGTTGCAGTGTGCAGTCTCAGCTTCCGTGGAGACCAGTGAGTTGTCTCCTTCCGTGCAAGGCCTCTTCCTCTGGCCTGCCTGCTCTCCTTGTGCTGCGTGCTATTGGTCCTGAGGGCCCAGATGACAATGTGGGTGAGCCAGGGTAAATCTTTTGCCCCTCTGGAAAGGACTTCAAATAGACCGTTTTGATTCTGAGTCAGTCAGTTGGTCTTTATTTGGGCACAACACACTGGCAGGACACATAGAGCAAGAGTAAAAATCACTGCTGAGCCGTCCTGACTGGGTTTAACAGTGTTTCAAAGATGACGTTTCATATGGGCACCTTAAATATAAAACCAACCAGCAGAATATACAGATGACGCTTATGTGATGTCATAGATTTTCTCTTTCTCCATTTTAAGCACAGTCATCTTATATTCTGTAAACACCATTTTTAAGAAAATTACCTTATTCTGCATTTGTGTGTGTATGTGTATGAATTTGGGGGCAGATGCTCTGGGTAATGTAAATAACTTTAATTTACTAAGCTTCACCCCCCTTCCCCCACCCCAGCCCTTTCTTTTCAGAAGATACATTTAGACAATCACCATTCACCTCTAATTCAAAAGACCTGCTACCCAGTGAATCTGTGCTTCACGGAAGAATATCAACGCCAGGTATGGAAACATTACTGACTTTGCTTCTACTGTTGGTTGCTTGAAATAACTTTACCGAAATGTGTAAATGTGCAGCTTCGTTATTCATATGAAGCTAGGTTTTTAAAAAGAGGAGAAACTCAATTTAAAAAGTCGCAAAAGTTTACTGAAGTGTAGGCCATAATAAAGTACGTCTTTTTTGCTTTAGGAGCTTATTCTTTACCTGCTGATGTTTCATTCATATAGCAAATTTCCTTTTCTTTGAAATAGCGAAGTATAACCTGAAAATAATTTGCTTTACACATTGTTAGTATTTCAGGCAGGCAGCCAGGAAGATATAGGAGGGCAGTGGCGAGAACTAAGCGCCAGCAGGGAAGGTCGTGACCCTGGGTGGGGTGTGGGTGGCCACAAAGACCACTTTGGTTTCCATGGAAGCAGCACAGCTCATTAAGATAATCTTGCCACTCCGATTCCGCCTCTCTTCTTAATCAGACTATCTGCATATATTCATTCAATGCTCCTTTTTGCAATCTCAGCATCAATACATAATTAATTATCCACTCTTTCTTTTTCATTTCTCCTTTCCAGAGTAGAGGACAAAATGTGTTTGCTGTCCTCTTATCGACAGCATGGCCAACCCTCAGGGCTGTGGGTGTGTTCTCAGAGTTACTAGGACATGAGAACATTTGAGAACCACTGCACTGTAGCCGAGACTCCTTACCAGTGTCCCACCCCCACCCAACCCCAGTGCAGCACCCAGGAAGCTTCCTGCTGTTGTAACCTTAGTTCCAGCCATTGAGAGAATTTCAGAAGCTCTCCATGGCCTCTCCACCCATTCACCTGTCCAAGAGAATGTGGGAGACCAAGGTTATGAGTGTTCAGGAGAAGCTCACAGCAGGGCTGTTGGCCAGGAACCCCTGCAAGAATAAAGTCCAAGTGCCCTCCACACACCCAAGGAGCCTGGTGTCACAGATGGCTGGAGATCTGGGTATTTTGCAATTTGGAAAGAGCCAAGTAGCATCTTACGAAATATTGGCTTGGGGGTATCACAGGTCACTGGAAGTGGTTTGTGACAAACAGTGAGGGAAAGGAAACTCTTTGTCACCGTTTAGTCTTGTGATGACAGGTCCATTTCTTCTCATCCCCAGAGAGTCCGGATACCTACGCTCTTTTTAGCTTTGCAGGACTTTTCTATTCAAACACCATCAATAACATGCTTACACAAAAACATATTACAGAATATCTGGTTCTAGAGGTGGAAAGAAATTTTGCTTAGTTGATGTCTTCATTCTCAAACAGGGGCTCTTTGAACTACTGTTTACTTCCCACAGTGTCGTTTTCAGTAGCCATCTCCCTCGTCCCCAAATTATCAGCCTGCTGTTAAGTTGATGGATTGTGACTTTCTAATGTCAAAATAACTGCCTAGGAACTGCCGGTCAGAATGCTGTGACCCATACAGCCAGCATCCCGTGATGTATAGACAAAACCTGGCATTGCCGGCTTAATGTTTGGCTTAGCTATATTTTAAGAAGGGTTTACTGGTCGAGTTACAAACCAACATCCAAGAGTGGGAGCAGTGTGTGTTTAACTGCGTGTAGAGGGGTCTCTGTGGTTTGCTTGACAGACACATTACAGATTAGACAAACTCACGCTTAAAAAGTTACCTTTTATTTTGGGTGGGAAGTCAGTGTAACTGGGGTATTTTAAATGTAAATCTACAGTTCTGAGAGATAATCACTCTGTACTACAAAAAGTCTTTAGGCAGAGGACAAGCAAAATGACTGTATTCACATTTTGCTAAAATAGACAACTAAAACGGGACTTTAAAAAAATTAACAAGGTGAAAATGCTTTAGAAATGGAATCAAAATTAGAAAAATTAAAAATGACAAGAACAACCTTGTAATTACAAAGTTCTCATAATCTGAACACGTTTCATAACGAAAGCCTCAATAATTAGGACTAATTGTGGAGAAGACCAATCTGAATTAACAAAAGACTGCAGTACAGAGACTTTTCAAGAAAACATCTCTTTCAAGTCTGGATAGCAATAAATGGCCATTGTATTCCTACTGCAGCTCCCCAGTCCCTTACCCACAAGTCTGAAATCCAAAAGTTCTTCCAATTTATTAAATAAGTTACTTGGTGGCAAAACCTAATAGGTGGATATTTGTAGCCTGTATGGACCACCAAGGGTGAAATTCGTCCATTTGCTTGCAGAAATATCAACGTGCTTCATTATGAAAGCCCAGTGGAGTGTCATGTAAAATATGTCTTAGGCACCATGTTAGCATTCTGAAATAAGGAAAAGAATGAGTCCCCAAGTACCTCAGAGCCCAGGGGTATCAGATAGAGAGTGTGGGCCTATAGTTATTCCAGTACTCTGCTAAATACCGTGCTGGAAATAAAGAAATTAAAGCCAAAGTTGAGGATCTTAAGATTTGAAGGCATAAGAGTCACAGGTTCTTATAGAAAATTCCAGAAGACTTAGTGGGCAGCAGATTGCTAGATCACTGGAGATGTGGCAAGCAAGAAAAGTTCAGTGAGGATGTTCTTTACACTAAGGTGGTGTTCTTAAGAAGGGCCTGGGTTAAAAAGAAATGGAAGAGGTGGGTAGGAGAGGCAGACAAGATTTAAGGAGAGGCAGACAAGATTTAGTTCACTGCGTTTGGGGGGCTGGTTAGCTTTGTAAGAAGAAATTGAATTAGGGAGGAATAGTGCCTGTGCAGAAACAGGGAAGCCAGGAAGGAGACAGGTCGTGACTAGGCACAAAAGAATGTGTTGTTAGTGTGTAAATAAAAGCCTCAGAGTCCTTAGAAGTCTTCTCTTCAGTAGTTTGAACATTACCATTAAAATATTATTTCTGTTCTTTATGTACTTAGCAAATTTCTTTCGAGAGATAACACAAAGATAAATATCAGCCCAAAGAATTGTCTCAGATGCCCAATCAGATGCCAATGATTAATGAGGTTGAACATGCCTAGTTCCAGTCTAAGAAGTCCCTTGCAAATGCTGAAGACCCATAGCATTACGGTATATATTGGTATATATTTATAGACCTTCTGTCAATGGGGTGAAACTCTCTTCTAAACACCTGTGGAATTGGACCGTGGAGCAGAGGTGCTGCGCCCCATGAGAGCACCCTGTAAGGCCCCACGGCTCCAGACCAAAGGGGTCACTCCAGCACGTTGTGATTGTGTCTCAGGCCTGTGGAGAATGAAGCACACGGTAGGGGGGATAGCAAAGTGGGGAGAGGTGGGTAGGGCTGTGGACTGTGAAGAAATTGAGAATAGCACAGTTAACTAGGCATTTGCCTTCGGCAGATGGTATCTGAGACACACAGCTGCTACCATCCCAGAGAAACAGAATAAACACAGAGCCTCACGGTGTCCTGGCCTTGCTTGCTGCCACTATTTCTAGACTGACTTTCCTGAGAACCAAAGAATGTTCACGTGCCAAGACCTAACATTTTTACTTGCTGTGAATGCCTTAGACAGAGGTGACACCAGGAATCCTTAATAAAATGATGAGCCCGAAGCTGCTGTCCCCTTTTGATGGGGGGATGGGGGCGCCAAATGTCCTGGAAGCCATGACTAGATGATGGAGTGTACCCTCAGTGGTGGTGTTGCTGATGGTGATTTTACAAAAGAAAAAAAAGCGCTTTCCCATTACAAGGGAGATAGAAATTACAGGCCAAGTGTAGCCTAAGGTACTTTGTCAAATTTGTAGTTGTCTCACTTTGTAGAAGATTTACATTCATAGAGGAAAGAGCATGAGGTCAGCTGTTTCTCAGGGCACCAGGGGCTGCTCTGCATGAGGAGTGGACGAAGGTCTGTCCGACCTGCTCCCATTCACCATTGGCCTGGCATCCTTCCGGAAGCAAAGGCTCTCAAGAGGAGAACTTCTGTCTCAGTAACCCTTTCAGACAACGTGGAGCTTCCATTCTGTTTTATTATGATTTTGAAGGCACAGTATGTTTGCTCTGTATTAAGCCAAAAAACAAAAACAACCAGAGCGGGTGTGAAGGGAAATGTGGGTCTCTGTGGAATTCTCAGAGTTTGGAGTCACGCATGTTTCTGTTTGATATTTCAGAGGGAGTTTAGAGCTTCACAGCGCAAAACGTACCAGCAGTCACATTTATCCACCCCCATCCTCATTACTTGCCAGCACCCCTGAAAAAGAGAACAGCACCTTTTGTGGTCGTTGTACTTTAGAACACAGAAACAAGATGCAAAGAACATGGGGGGAGTCAAGTCCCTTCTAGAACTTGCTCAGCCCATCAGGATCTGCTGTTGAGTTAAAAAGACTAGTTTGGAGTGGCTGGCCTTGTTACTAGGCCAGTACCTGATTATTTTCCTCCCTCTTTTCTGCCTATCAATCTAATACAAGGGGCTACCATCTCATATATTTGGCTGAGATCTAGACAAAGCATGTGTGGTGTTGAGTATGCCCCCCCCCCCCCGCCACTGCCCCCCAGAGCCGACTGTCAGCCAGCCCTGCTACTGGTCAGATAGGGATGACCTCTTTCAGACTGCTGGCTTAGAAGATGTGCAGGTCACCTTCCTTTATGTTAGCCCTTACCCCAGAGAGATAGACAGACAGAGCTGTCCTGGATTATAGCAAAGTGGGTTTTTTTAATCCTTTTTCAAATACAGCAGATTCTTTTTAAATTCAGACTAAGTCATGGATAAACAATAAAACATTGAGTGTTGTTGATGTGTATCATGTTGTAGCTTAAGCTCCTTTTTGATTCTACAAATTCCTTGTGTATGGGGAAGGAAGCCAATATGGGTCCTCTTACATGCAGCTTTTTTTCAATAAATAGGGTACGATACTGTAAATATATCTTCTCTTCCTTATGATTTTCTTAGCAATGTTTTCTTTTCTCTAGGTGACTTTATCATAAGAACACAGTGTACAGGGGTGCCTGGGTGACTCAGTGGGTCAAGCGTCTGCTTTTGGCTCAGGTCATGATCCCAGGGTCCTGGGATCAAGTCCCGCATCAGGCTCTTTGCTCAGAGAGGAGTCTGATTTTCCCTTCCCCGCCACCTGCTACTCTCCCTGCTTGTGCTCTCTCTCTCAGATAAATAAATAAAATCTTAAATAAAAAAAGAATACAGTACATACAACATACAAAATATGTGCTATTGACTATATTATTGGTAAGGCTACTGGTCAACAGTAGTGCGATATTAGTAGTTTTGGGGGAGTCAGAAGTTAAATATGTAGATTTTTGACTGCATAGGATCAGCATCCCTAACACCCTCATGTTTAAAGGGTCAAATGTAGTTATTAGGGCACAAGACCTATGTCATCCCATTTAATTCTGAAAACAACTCAAGACACAGGCTTCCTTTACAAATGAGTGACTGGAGGTTCAGAGAAATTTAAGTTCCCCCCCCATTTTATTGAGATAAGAGTCCATTAAAAGTATAAGACGCATGTCTGATATATATATTGTAAAATGATTACCACAGTCAGTTTAGGTATACCCATCACCATACATAGTTACAAGTATTTTTCTCATGGTGAAAACTTTGTAAGACCTGCTCTCGTATGATATTGTTAACTATAGTCACCATGCCGTACATTACATTCCTGTGACTTACTTATCTTCACTGGCAGTTTGCACCTTTTACAGAGCGATTCAATAGCTTATACGAAGTCATGCCGTTGGTGAGAGACAGGCAACAACATTCAAACCCAGAACTGCACTCTACATTCTCTTTCTGCCCTGTCATCGCTACCCACGAAGACAGGTGTGGTGTCACTGGCAGGGAGCCGAAGGAGCGCGTCCGTGCCGTGTTTACGCCCACATACCCACACTTGGCATGTGAAATCTCCCTGATGGATGCCCTCTTTTAGCCAGGAATAAAAAGTAGTCCTCTTAGTAAGATATTTCAAAGAAGTTACAAGATAAGAATATACTGTTTATTCATGTAATTCTAATTTTGTCCTCTTCTCTTCCATTACTCTTTTCTTTCTTCCTTTAATACTTAGATATCGGGTAATCGTCATCCCTTAAAATGTTTCTTTCGGTTCAGAAAATTAAAGAAAGAGTTCATGTTTATTTTCAGTAATTTTTAAAATAGATTATCTGAGCCATAGACACTTCTAGGAAACGCTGAAGACCTTCTGATGAAGTAAAATGTGGAACGCTGAAAGTAGTGGGGATCTGGTAAGCAGTGTAGAAGAAAATGTTCTAGACTGGGAATCAGGAGAACCATTATTCCTGGCTAAAAGAGGGCAATATAATTATATTATTATAACTATAATCAGTTATAGCCCAGATTCCAGTAGGAAGAGAGTAGAAGGCCTCCAAGACTTCTTCTATATCCCGTCTTTTTCAAAAACTGCTGTTGGGAACTTCAGCCCAGGTGCCTCTATTTTCTTTGTAGGGGCCAAACTAGAATGCTGGAACTGGGGAAAAACAGAGTCTGTACCCCTGAAATTCCACGACCTCCACTAAGAGTTGAGGAGGGACAGTCACTAAGTATTCAGTGCTGGAGTGGTAGCGGCTAAGAAGAGGCTTACAGGTTTCTAGGAAGCAGACACAGATCTGCTTCTCTGTCCAGCTGTTGACTGTGTGCATATGTAATTTTGTGCAAATTCACCAAGCTGTGTATCATGACAGTGTTTCTGTGTTCGTTAGGGCTTATTGGCTTATTCACAAATAGAGGGATCTAGATGCCAAGTGGTCGCCTCCAAGTCATGAATCTGAGTGCACGTTCACTTCAGAGACTGCGACAGTGATGACGAGGACAGCAGTCTTTCAATTATCCACCTTTTCGTCTGCAGGAACATTTCCATTTGTAGCACGAACTTACTGCCCCGAACTAAATGACATGTAAGACTGATAGATCGGATTCCTGTTGTGTTTCAAATTGGAAAGCTATTCTGTACCGCTTCTAGCATTTCTTTGATGTCCTTGCTGTAGATGAGCTGTGGTCTGTCCAGCTGTTTACCAGAGGGGACACATTTTCATTGTCCTGGATCTTCCTGATCCAGAGAATGTTATTTGAGGCTCCAAAAGATGTGCTCACAACTGGCCCCATCTGTCCCTCCCTAGCCCACTTTGGTCTTAGAGCATGGGTGAGTTCCAAAAGAGAGTTATTAACTCCGTTCAAAACTCCTTGTGGAGAAAGTGCTTGCATCAGCCACAGTCAGCTTAGTGTCCAAGTCAGCCCTTCTCAAAACTGTCACCCCCGGGGGTCTCTGCAGACCCGGAGCTGCGGGGTTCACACCTGAAGTGCAGACACACTTTTTGTTAAGGGTGGTAAGCGTTGCCAAGGAGAACTTATATTCAGTTTGGATGCCTCCTTTGAGCTCTCTCTAAAGAGCCACGAAGGGGGGGGGGGGGCGCGACAAAAAAAAAACCCAACTGTGGTTGTTCGGCTAAGCCTCTTTATCTCTGCCCAGATGGCACAGGGGCTGAGTCGCTTGGTACTGAGGATGATCATCAAGACTTTTGTGTTTGTTCTTTGTGGGGAATGTAACATCCAAAAACCTGGGGGACTGGGTCCACTTTGGCCCCGGCCTAGTGTCTTCCAGTGAGCGCAGCGAATGTGTACCTGCTCACATAAAATTTTCTGCACACCCTTTACAAGGTCTCGGCAGTGCCTGTGGTCATGATTTTACTTTTGCGAAGACTATTGAGGTGCCTCGAGAATGAATAAAAGGCCAAATTCTCAGTATTTGATGGATGATGAAGAGTATTTGTTTGAAAATTGGAATGTGGTAACCTCTGGCTTCAGTTTGGGACCAGCTAATTCAATCTACAAGGCCTTTTCTGTATATACAATGTGTTCTTCCATTCCCTTGCTATCAAAAATACATATTCTCATTTCATTCAATTTCTTCTTTGTGTTTATTCCCATTCAGGGCAGCAACTGCCCTCCGGTAACCAGGGTAGAAAAAAAGAAAAGTCATTGCAAACTAGACCATCTATTTTCATTTAAACAAACTCATTCTGGATTCCCATCTGTAGGCCAAATGAGTGCTTTTCCCGTGGTAAAACAGGTAGCCCCACATCACACCACATCACATCACATGATTTTCTTGATATCGTTATAGGAGGGACAGTCAGGGGCATCATTTTTTGGCTGCTCCCCCTCATGCAGCCTCTTTCCTGTTCAGCATACTTATCATTTCTGTTCTCAGTGTCTCATCCAGGAAAGAAAAGTTAACTAGAAGCACAAAGGTATGGGCAGTCTTTGACTTTGCCTAATGATATTTGGTTCCCTGTACCATCTGCTGGAGTTCTATTGAGATCTCCCATGCAGAAGTCCCTCAAGCTCTTCCACTTCAACAGGTCCCAAACTAAGCATAATATTTCCACCACCATCCCCTGTCCCTTCCCAAACTAATTAATTAGTTAATTGATTGATTAATTGATTAAAGCCCTCCTCTCTCTTCTGCTGTTTTCTTAGTGGATAGCATCATTGTCACCCACCTGACACAAACCTTAAGGTTGGGCATGATTTGTTTGGGTTTCATTAGAAGCAGATCTTGAGACAAAAATTTGAGTGCATGTAGTTTTTTAGGAAGTGACACAGGAAACACCGGGAGAGGAATAGGGAACCGAGCCAAGGAAAAAAAGGCAGCCAGTAAAGGCAATGTCATCAAACAGGTCACTTGCTGGAAACAGCTGGAGGTTAATTTCCCCAGGGAGTTCTGGGAAGCAGTGGAGGGTGCACACCTCAGATTTTCCTCCCGAGAGCTCAGAGAGCTGGGATGTTTATGCGGTCAACCATCAATCAGTCAAACCTGCTCTCAAGGGTCAATCCCCCAATACTCTGGTCTCCTGCACAGGTGGGCAAAGCAGGCTTTGGTGGCCAGAGAGAGCCCTTGGGACCCACACGCTGGTGCTGGCAGTGGGAAGGCAGGTGTTGAAGTAGTAAAGTCAGGTGACCACTGAAAATCAGTGAGGATGACGCATTCGCTGCCTGTCTTTCATGATTCCTTTTCCTCCCCCTCCACTTCTGCTCAATTACCTGTCCTCCTCTGTGGATCTCCCACCCTCTCCCCGGCTCTCTCCTAAATTCATTCTTTTCTTTCAGTCTCAACTGCCAGTAACTTCATTCACGTCTCCATTATTGGTCCCCTGGATTACAGCAACAGCCTCTGGCAGGTCTCCCCATGTCCAGGGTCACCCCCCACCAGGCCCTTCTCTCCATGCTGCAGCCGTAACCTTTCTAGAAGGCGGATCTCATCATGTCCACCCTTGGCCCTGCTGGCTTCCCATTGCCCTCAGGATAAAGTCTAAACTTTGTATGTGCACTCTCCTCTACACTGTTGATTTGGGGTGGGTTTTTTGGTGTTTTTTTGTTTTTTTAATAGTCTATGTTTTCTTTGGAAATCGTTCCCTGCCACTCCAAAACTGGGTTAACCACCACTTTCTTTGAGGTCCTTGCATATTCAGAATTCCCTATTTACTCATCACCTTCTTGATTAACTGGAAGCTCTTTGGTGGGCATAAAGAGTCTTATTGATCATTCTGTCTCCCACAAGCTAGCACCTAATATATTTACTCATCAGATCCTGGGACGAAAGCATATTGTTGAAAACCACGTTGTTTGTAAGAACTAGTGTTAAACGTTCTAATGAGGGATCTGATAAGGCTTTGATTCTGACACAGATCTGTTTTTGACTACAGATAAAAATGGATCCCTTTATATATATATAAGATGTGCAGTAAAACCCTCTCCAAATATAGTTGGTCTCTCAGTCTAATGTGAGTAGCACACCACCATGATGTAACTCTCTTTTTTAGAATTAAATGGTTTAGCTTGACAAGAGAAAGATTGCTGGGCTGTTGTGTTCATTTTTTTTTTTTCACCTTAGATATAGATCTAACTGCCAACCACCAAAGAAGCTCTAGGGCAGCACTTCCAAAGGCAAAGAATAGAAAATGGAAGTACAAGAAAAGTTTAGATGGTTTGATGTGAAAAGCCAGTAGTTGAATTACTGTTATTATTATGCTGAATTTCACGTGTAATAGTAAACTTCCCAGGCATAAAATCCCTTAGGTCATTAATCTCATATTAAAAAGTTTGGAATTATTTTGTACAGAATTTTTTCCCATCTATGAGCCAACTGCTTTATCAAACAAGCTTCTCTTTTAATGTAAATTATTTTATTAAAGGACAGCGTTATATTTTGATCCAAATAGGGCAAAAGGTCACATAGGAGTTTCTCAAAAATACAGAAGAGGGGGCACCTGGGTAGCTCAGTCGGTTAGGCAACTGCCTTCGGCTCAGGTCATGATCCTGGAGTCCTGGGACTAAGCCCTGCATTGGGCTCTCCACTCAGCAGGGAGTCTGTTTCTCCTTCTTCCTCTGCTCCTTCACCTCACCCCATGCTCATGCACACTCTCTATCAATTAAGTAAATAAAATCTTGAAAGAAAATACTAAAGAGAAGCTTTGCATGAGACAGATTTGAATTCAGGCCTGAATCTCCTTGAAAATGAAAACATCTTTTTTTTTTCCTTTCAAATCATTAAAAAATTATACATGGCGTTTCCTCTTGTTTGGGAAACATGTTCCACAAATCTTCTAACACTTCCTCAGTCGTTTCTTAAGCGTGAAAGAGAAGCAGTTTTCTACAGCTCTCAGGCTACACAGCTCCCTCATCTTACCCCTCTCTCCTCGCCTCGACAAGAGACAACAGAATTGGCCCTACTAGAGCTGGAACTCACGTATAGCCATTCCTGTCCTCAGCTACTGTGTTCTCGATGCTGTTGCATTCTGTCTCATCTCAATCTTTTCTGTTCCTTTTTTCTGTTGTGAGCCATTGTGGGGCTTACATGTGGCAAGACTTCCACTAAAACTCTATTAAAACACATAAATAAGAAATGAGTTCTCTATGTTACAAACAAATACAATGCTCTGTGTTATTTTGTGAGCTTCAAGTCTGATATCCCATTCTAGGAATTTAATCTACAGGTGTACTTGAACAAGTAACACTAAAGTATATGGACAAGGACATAAGGTATATAGACAGAGATGTGCCTTGTTGCATAGAGATTTGCAACAAATTCAGTGTCCATAGGTAGGGAGTGAATTAAACGAGCCATGGGACATTGCATGGAAAAATCCATAGCCATGAAGAACGGATGAAGGAAATCTGTAGGAATTTATTTAAAAAGATGTCCAAGAGATAAGGTTAGACTTACAAAACAAACACACACAAAAAAAACTGGCTACAGACAGCATGTGTAACATGATCCCAATTGTGTTACAAAAAAGAAAAAGGCAATGCATTTATGTGCACATAATATGCTTACACATGTATAGATAATTTCTTAACTGAAAACTATTAACAGTGATTACGACCAAAGAGTGAAAAGGACATGGACTGGGAGGAGAGAGATGGTAAGACAGAAGTATTCTTTTATTTTTCACTTTATATCCTTTGTCCTTTTTTTTTTTTTTTTGCGATTAGTTTGCATTACCTTTATAACTTCTCAAAGTTAAAAAAAAAGTAAAGTATGTGTTCAAATCACTTTTCTTTTTTAGACTCTGTCATTTACACATATGATGACTTGGAGCCTTAATGAATGACCTGTAATTAAGTGAACTACTAAAAACTATAGACAAAGCAATGGTTCTTAGCCATCTTCCTTCAGTGAGCAACCCCAGCCAAAAGCCAGTTAAGTAACTGTTCTGTACAGAATATAAAGCAGATTACGAATCCCCTTGAGTGGTATGATCCCATCGTTTATAAAATGTGGGCATACCAGAAAAAGATCAGGAAGGATAGATGTAGAAATATTAACTGCTGTCTCTATTTCCTTAGGATTTCAAGTGATTTTGATTTGTATTTTATGGACCTCCATTTCATAATAAACATATATTCATTTTATAATCAGAAAACATCAATAAGCTCCCTTCATTTTGAACAAAGGAGAAATTATTCTTGTATATTCTGATGCTGAATCCTTGACACCAGATGTCTAGAAGTTTCTGTCAGGATATACCTGGAGCTTTGAACAAGGAGATTGACTTCCATAGAACCACATTTAAATGTGACCCCAGAAAAAAAATGGTAGACTTAGCTAAAAGCAACAAACGTGAATGGAAATATTTTCAGCTACAAGGGATGCAAATATCAGGGGGAAAAAAAACCTTGTAAGAGGTGTTTGGAAAGAAGAACCCATCTTAAGATATCAAAGTACCTCAGCCTAAGGCATACTGTTCTCATGCCTCCTGTTCATTGGCACCTTACTACCTTCACGATTTCCCCATCCTCTGTTACCCGCACCCTCCAGTACTTTTTCCCATCCAGGCTTCCCAGGCAAAATGACTCACCCATCTGCAGAGTCTAGTTCCTGCCTTAAGTATCCAGAAATGAGTCACTCAATCAGTTACTTCTCTCTTAACTTGAATGGAATTAGGCTTAGGGACCTTCAATTGAAAGATTCATGAATGGGTGGGCCTCGGGGAAAGGCAGTGGTGAGGTTATCTGGGAAATCAGCCGTGTTACAGAATTGAGAAAAAGGCTGGAGAAACAGTAATCAGGGAGTCAGAAAGCCCAAAGGGAGAACTATTTACAAAGAAAGATTAGGTCCAAACTCTGGTTGTCAGTCTTTGCTAGAGTATGGCCGCAGGAATTAATTGGTCATGTAGATTTTAGGTGACTGTTTTGTCTTTCAGGCAAAATGACTCATACCAGTCATTCTCTTGCTCACTAATTTTGTACATGCTGTGTAGGTACTTGGCAAAAGGAAAGCAGGGGAAAATTTTACTCAGAAAAAAAATGTGTACTTTTGCAAATGCTTTTAACATGTAGGCATGCTTTCGGTATGTGAAAGTTATTTTTGACACTATTTTTGGCCAAATTGGTTTTCATTTTTATGAAAAATGTTAATTTTTAAAGCACTCCGGTCTATCTCCCAACTGTTACTTTTATCACTCGAAAATGTGGTATTTTAAAAATATCATCACTGGTGTCATACTAAGACTTGCCTTGAATTACATGCCTTTCATAGTAATTAATGTTTTCTTAAAAAAGGCATTTGGACATGAAAAAGGAATAAAAATGAAAGTTCACCAAAATGTTCATAGCAGTTGTCTTTGAGTGGTGATGGATCTGTGCTTGTGTTTCTTTCTTTTTTTTTTTCTTTCTCCCCCATTTGTCTCTGTTCTTCTCATTTTCTATCATGACTACGGAACACTTTTATAAAGAAAGAAAACTAATTTATTAGAGTAAGTAAGGTGTTAAGGAGCAGAGATACGGTTGGCCATGGTTTAAGTCGCACAATAATAATTATTACCGTCACACGCAAGATGGGTCTTTGGTCCAGGGCTCTTAATCGCCTTGTATTACCATGAACAGATGTTGGCAGAGTCATTTCCAAAATTTTCTGTTAAATATCCTGCAAGTTACTAACAGAGCTGTGAAACCCTCATATGAAATACAAATATGACCACACTCATTTAAATATATACTTCAGTTTGGGTTGTTACTCAGCTCACTTGGGGAACGGTTGAAGCTTCGGGGCGGTTACTTATTTTGAACCTTACCAGGGAGATTAATGAATTAAATTTACCTTAGGGCACCCACTGTTAGAGAAGGACTGAACACCATCTTACTTAACTTGGTTGTGCAAATAGTGTTTCAGGGACCACTGCTGTAGGATCGCATCGCACCACTGGTCTCATAAATGTCATTCATTTGGGTATAATTAATAAAATGATAGCTCTCCATAAGATATTTTCAGTAGTTCTGTTAAAAAAAAAATAATGAGCATTCATATTCTTGTTGTAGCCTCTTTTTAGTTTCCCAATAGAAGAGGTCAATTACGAGGATGCTGTCAGTGGTTACAACAGGTTCACTGACCCTCCCCTTGACTGTTTGCATTCTACTCCTTCAGGGTTGGGGGACACTGAGATATTACAAATGAGGATTAAGTAATAAAAGATCTCAATTAGGGGCACCTGGGCACTCAGTCAGTTAAGCATCTGACTCTTGATCTCAGTTCAGGTGTTGATCTCGGCTCAGGTCTTAATCTCAGGGTCATGAGTTCAAGCCTCTGCAAGGAGACTACTTAAAAAAAATAACAATAATAAAAATAAAATAAAAAAAGGATCTGAGTATCATTGGATATCTGATGAACCATGTGAGAAGCCGTGATGAAATGTATGTACCAGTGGGATGAAAAGAAAATTCATTCACTCATCCAGCAAATCCTTATTAAGCAGCTATTATATACCAGGCACTTTTTGGGTCATGGGGAAACAGCAGTGAACAAAATAAAGTCTCTGTCCTTACAGGGTTTACATTTGAAGGAGAGAGGCAGGCAATAAACAACTAATTATACAGAGTGTATAGAATATATACACACATATACATTTTAATAACATCCTAAGAACATGTTATATATATTTATATGTGATATATAATTACGTCATGGGAAAACTAAGCAAGTGGGGGTGAGGGGGTAACTGAGGTAGGGTGGTGGAGAAACAGAGAGAAAAGGTATCGAGCAAGATACCCTGAGCTGGACTCGTAGCACCATATACCTATGTGGTGTTGAGAGTTCTGGGCAAAGGAGGAGTAACTACAAGGCCTGAGGTGCTTGGCTGAGGAAGTGATGGCCAGAAGAGAGAGGAGGCTGGATGGAAATAAATAAAAGAAGAATAGCTTGTAGGGCTTCATGGTGAAGAACGGGGCCTTGGGGTTTTACTGCAACTATGCCAGAAACCAACAGAATGTTTTGAGCAGAGAAATGGCATAATCTCACTTCCATTTTAAAAAGTTAATCCAACTCTTTCTTGTTTAATCTTTAAAGGCCAAATAAAGTCCCCAAAAGGCTCAATGGACACAGAGAGGCCCTGCATAAAGATAAGAGAGGCAAAGAAAGTTAATTTAATTTGTGGAGTATTATTTTTATAGTGGATGGAATCTGTGCATATCCCTTTAATTAATTATGGATGATAAATGTTGCCCAATATTTGTCTCATTTAATTTTTCTTCCTTTTAAGTTATTTTAAAAGAGATTATATTTTAACTATATTTAGTTGAAATTTTGATTTTCTTTCTCAGTTATTTAAACATGGCTATCCTGATATTTAACTGAACATTTATGGGAAAATTTACAAAATTCAACCTAATAAAAAGGCTCAGATGTTACAGAATTTGAGATCAGAAATTTTTTAAAACAAGTCAAATTTATTATTTCAAATTCATTATAGAAAAGAGAATGCCTTCATAAGAAAAGTGACTTTGGCTTCACACAAGAATTGCTCCAGTATGTCAGGGAACCAGGAAATTCGCTAATAAAACTGCAAATTCCTCTAACAGATGCTTACAAAGCATGCCTAGAGGCTATTGTATATGTGTGTTTTGCCAGTTCTGGCAATGAAGAGGTGATTTACAATCCTGAAACCACTAATGATGGCATTTTACAAATGTTATGCCCAATTATATTATGTACGACAATAACATTCATTATTTACAACAGAATTCCTAAATATTTGTTACATACATTCATTACTGACCATCAGAAAGACCCATTGCCAGCACATACTATGAATCCTTTGGAATGGGGGATTCACCTTTGCCCCATTCATGAAAATAGTACTGAATATGTAATTTCTTTGCCTTGCATACTGAGAAAGAGCACGAAGTGCTAGATCATCAAAAACCTAGTTACTAAGTTAAGATTGCCACCATCACTGATGGATTCAGGTTCAAGACAGCCTTTGGGCATGTATGCCACATCCCATGTTATCACCTGTAATCCTCAGATGTTGAAATCTCTTTTAAAAATATTTTGTTATCTATAATATCTGAGGAAATGTAGCTTCTTCCTAGATTTTTTAAAACGTATACAAATATATTTTTCACCTGCTACATTTTTAAGTCTTTTGTATACCTGTTACCATACCTTTTATCAGTCAAGGCATTCAGAGGCAGTTTGTTGAGATAAGAAATGAGATAATATGTATCAGTGATAAAATGAATAGTCCACTACTTGCTGGCAAGCTGTGAGGTTGTCTACTTAATACTGAGCTAGAGAGTGAGCGTAAATTACAGTTTCCTCCACCTCCAAAATTCAGTGGAGTAGGGGTGGAGGGTGGAGAGACAGACCTTCATCAGTGGTCCAGTGATACCCATTTTCACTTGTGTGGGTGTGTGTTCATTTCCTTGTTGCATGTGAAAGCACGCTGCTCAGAAATCTCTAAAAGGGCTTTGCACACTTAAAAGATTTTATAGTTAAAAAAAAGAAGTTCTTAAGTCAGCTAATCGTTCCCTAGCAATGGTTGCCACTCTTCAGGGTAGCACACCATATATTAGAACAAGTTATAATAAAAAGAAATGAATTTAAGGACAACTGCATCCATTTTGAGAAACTGGATTTTTTTTTTTTATGCATAAATAACCCAACCAGGATGTTCCCGTTGTGCTTAGCACACTGAATGCATTGAAGTCATTTTTGTTTTATTGGGAAACTGGGATAAACCTGTAGTTAGACCTTCGGGAAATCATTACTGGCTTAAGCCAAATGATATTGCTGACTATATTACGTTCTTTGAGTCTTGGGGAGTCATATACACTGATTCATAAGGAATCTTTTGATCAATTGGAAAAACCTCTCTGCTCAGAAAGAAGACAGAGAAGATGTCTCACAGGTCAGATTGTGTGGTTGACATTCTAGAGATGATGATATTAACTCCTCCCAGATTACATCCATAACACTTTCCAGATCCTTTGCAAACAGCTGGATTCCAACGTGACTCTTGGTTTGTGCAAATGAAGAACTAGGAAGTGATTCTGATACACTGTTTGCTAGCAAAGAAGTGATTTTCTTACCCTCTTGCAGGTGGTAACAAGCTTGGGCTCACTTTTTTTTTTAATTGCTGAGGTGGGTGGGATTAAAGAAATTTCTGGAAGAAAGAGTTGTAAGTCTATACTAGGAAAAGGGTATTTGTTGCTGTTTTATGTACAGGTTTTGATAAAGTTGGACTCTTAAGAGACTTTATCATAATGAAGTAAGTGGAATGATGTACTGAGTTGGTATATCTTTCATGCTTTTTTGACAAAAACTCAGAGTAAATGTCATGTTTATATATGAATATGTGTTTGTGTGTACTAATTAACAATGTAAAATATACAGAGAGTTTGGTTGATTAGTAGATAAAGACAGATGAAGGAAATAATCATCACACATATATCATATCAGATATTTTCTAATCTACCCAATTTTATTTTACCTCTTTTTTTATGCTGTTTGAACCCCCCCCCCCAAGTTCATTTCATGATCTGCCAGTGGGTCAAAAACAGACATTTGGACATCACTAAGCTAATGGATGAGGGTACCTGAAGTCCTGGAGTCTTTTCCCACCTTTGAGTTCCCTTCTGCAAAATCCAAGAAGTACCATCTTTGGTTTTGACTAGGTAGGCTGGTTTGTGCCAAGCACCTTCTGGATCCAGATTCCCATTTGTATTGAAATAATTGGATCACTCCAGAACCAGACCTTTGAAACTGTGTCCTAGTGTACTAAAAACAAAGCAAAAGAAAACAAACCCGTTCCCAGTGTGGTCTGGTAATGCTTGACTTTGTATCTAGGTAATAGAAAGTAAGGATGTTTTACATTTGAGTGAATTTCATTGAAGAACAAAGGTCTCTGAATGGCTTTTCAAAATCTTTAAGTAATGGCAAAGTGAACTTAAGTGTGTGGAAAAAGGAGAAATTTTTAAAGTTCTGACTTTAATTGAACTATTAGGATCCTTAATACCTGAAACTGGTCTTTGGTTTTGCACCTTCTTGGATATAGGTAATTATGACAATGTCCAGCCTTCATTCTTATTCAGTGTGTTAGATAGGGGATAAATAACCCCCTATCCCCAGTATGTTGCCTTGAATTTCCATTTTTGGAAATAATCTCTTCCTCTGAGTAGCTCACCCTTCCGGCCGTCCACCCCCTCCCCAACTTCCATGGAGGGTAAAATGCTCAGATTGAAATAATGGAAGTTTTTGGTTGCTTGAAATGACGGATTATAGCAATGAACTAAGCTTTTGAAAGTATATGTAATACTCAAAGAGAAAGGAAGATATGTCTTGGGTTCCACCCACTCAAGAAATCAGCAAAGAGAGAATTCTTTCAGTTAAAACATAATGTCATTTTCATCCCACCCTTGGGGCATTACTTCTGCTTTGTTGATGAAAATGAACATCAAATTGATTGGCTTCCCACACCCTGACAATCAGTAATTGTGCCAAAGGTGCTGGGGACCTTCCTGATGAGTGTAGTGATCCAAAAGAAATGCAGGGTGACAGCTTTTCCCTCCCCTCACTCCCAGAGTTCCATCTCAGGACAGGTGACAGGCCTGACATACCATTTCAAAGAACACTTCTTCCCCCACTCTTTCTAACAGAGAGATTTTGAAGATACTATTCGCTTTGAATGAGCAGATCCCATGGAACATAGAACACGTTTATTCACCAAAATAGATTCAACACTAAGTATTGTGAGAGATATCAAGATAGAACTTGACTGGTGGGGCTAAAAAAAACTTACGTGTTTGAAAATACCTGCAAATCATTCTCACTTATTGCACATATATAATATCTAAACGTCTGAAAATACCGTGCTAGCAACATATAGAAGCTAAAAGGAACTGGAGGTTGCATAGGGCAATGCTCTCAATTCTGAAGGGTCAGATTTTCTACTATCATTAAAGTTTCTTTCTTTTTTTAAAAAAAGATTTTATTTATTTGACAGAGAGAAACACAGCCAGAGAGGGAACACAAGCAGGGGGAGTAAGAGAGGGAGAAGCAGGCTTCCCGCCTGCAGGGAGCCCGATGTGGGACTTGATCCCGGATCTCCGGGATCATGACCTGAGCCGTCCGGGATCAAGACCTGAGCCGAAGGCAGTCGCCTAACCAACTGAGCCACCCAGGCGCCCCTAGAGTTTCTATAAAAGAATTCTGTTCATACACAGAGGGTTATTATTATTATTATTATTATTTACTTCACACAGACAATTGTTTCCATCTTAACGTTGGATAGAGAAAGTTGGACTAATAGTTAAATGTGCTTGGAATTATGCCTATGACTTTTTTACCACCCTGTGAATCTTCTTCTTGAAAGCTTGGTGAACTTCTTAATTTAAAAAATAAGAATGAGCTCATTCTCCTTGCCCCTGGTCATCACCAGGGCACCACTGTCACAGAAAAGTGTATTAAGAATCTATTTGTCTGTATCCCTACGAGAATCCAAATAGTTACAACCTCTGCTTTCCCAAAAGCTGCCACCAGGGATACGTGAAATGTATTCTCCACTGGGGAGGAGAGAGGTGATTTTGCCTCCTCTGGGAAATTAAGCAGGGTCTGTGATACTTTTCATTGTCATGACTAAGGGGACAGATGCCATTGGCCTCTAGTTGGTAGAAAACAGCAATGCTACCTAACATCCTATGATGCATGGAACAGACTCTACAACAAAGAATTATCTGGTCCAAGGGCGCCTGGGTGGCTCAGTGGGTTTAAAGCCTCTGCCTTCAGCTCAGGTCATGATCTCAGGGTCCTGGGATCGAGGCCCACGTCGGGCTCTCTTTGCCTGCCTCTCTGCCTACTTGTGATCTCTCTCTCTGTCAAATAAATAAATAAAATCTTAAAAAAAAAAAAAAAAAAAAGAATTATCTGGTCCAAAATGTCAATGGTGCTGAGTAGAAACTCTGCCTTAGGATACGAAGGGCATGTTGAAAGCTAAAACGCATAGACCAGATATACGAATTAAATGATACCACTTCAACTGTGTGTAAACATGTATTTTAGAAGATTTTTCAAGTTTCTAAGTGACAGTTTGGTTATTTAATAGCTCTATTAACACTTGAGCTTGTTTCATAATAAACAACTAGCCAATTTTGACACTATTTCAGTAGAACAGTGGTCTGAAAAACAAGCATTAAGCATGACAGAGTCTTGCTCATGAATTATTAAAATCTCAGCAAACACAGAACATGCATGATAGAGTGAGAGTCCTACACCCCGTAAACTAACTGAACATCCTTTAAATGATACAAGGAATTATATGCATTCGTTAGGATAAAGTTTTGGCTGTAAAAAGGCCAGAATAACAGTGGCTTGAAATCGGTGGAAATTTCTCTTTCTCTTATAGATCAACCAGAGTATGAACTGTGTGGGGTTTCTGTGGTGGCTTCAGGCTGCTCAGGCTCCTTCTGTCTTTTTCTGCCGTCCTTGGTGCACAGTTTCCATCTCACGGTCCATTACGACAGCGCCAGTGCCCACTATCCCATCTACATTCTAAAGAGCAGGGAAGCAAGAAGGAAGTCAAGGGCATGACCCCCTCTGAAGGGCAAGATCAGGAGGCCATGCCCATCCTTTTGTCCGGAACGTGGTCTCATGGCTACAGCTACCAGTTAGGGAGACTGACAGTGTTTTGTTATGGAGCCTCCTGCCCAGCTAAAACTCAGAGCTGCCTTTATTAAAGAATGAAGAAACCGGGTGCCTCGGTGGCTCAGTGGGTTAAGCCTCTGCCATCGGCTCAGGTCATGATCTCAGGGTCCTGGGATCAAGGCCCGCATCCGGCTCTCTGCTCAGCAGGGAGCCTACTTCTTCCTCTCCCTCTGCCTACTTGTGATCTCTCTCCCTGTCAAATAAATAAATAAGACTGCGTAATAATTATAGATAGCCTCTGGTGAGGATGGAGGTCAGACACTATGATGGCATCTACCATGGCCTGTTTTTTCATTCTGTTACATTGAATCCTAAATCACACAAGAGGCAGTATAATGGCAGGAAATAAACCACCAGGGTTCAAATCTTAGCTCTGCCACTTCCTCGCTGAGTTGATTTGAAGCAAGTTTTCTTCCACTCTCTGTGCCTGGACTTCCTCTTTTTGTAAATTGCTAATGATGATAATATCTAACTCGTAGGTTTATAATAAGGATGACTGAAGTAATATATGCAAATCACTCAGAACAGTCCTTAATATAGCACCTTAGACTGAGAGTCTAAACGTTGTTATTATTGTAGGGTTCCTCCACCTGACTGATTTCATATAAGCTGATTTATGCCTTATTTTATTTTTTTGAGCCTTATCTTATTAAGCACGCAAATATCTATTAATTTCATTTGGCTTTAAAAGCTCAATAAATATGAGTTGCTTTGATCTCATTTTGAGTTGTGACCCTCACCCCCAGTAAAGTATCAAAATGTGGGATTTCACAAAACAAATGAATGAACAAACAAATAACAAAGAGCAGTATTAGACCTATAAATATAGACAACAAATAGCTGTTTGCCAGAGGGGAGGGAAGAGGAGGCAACGTGGGTGAAGGGCAGTGGGAGATACAGGCTTCCAGTTTTGGAGTGGTAAGTCATGGCGATGCAAGGCCCAGCCTAGAGAATATAATCAGTGGTATTCTAACAGTCTTGTGTGGTAATGGATGGGAGCTATGCTTGTGAGGTCCCTTTGGTCCTCACAACATCACTTAGAGTTGTGCAATCTCCATGTTGTACACCTGAAACTAATGTAAGATTGTATGCCCACTCTACTTCAATAGAAAAGGAGGTAGGCTTTGACCTGAGTGAAGATAAGGCCAAACTGGGATTGAGGTAGACTAGAGCTAACTCATGAACCAGTGGATTGCCAGCTTCTTACAGTGAAGCCACATCAGTGGACAAGCTAGTCCGTGTAGGCAACTAATGCTGCAGCTTCTTTGTCCATGCATAGCCTTGTCGCACATTTGTTGCTTTCTCAGCAGATGTCAGAGATTTCTGGTTTGATCCCACAAAGTTCAGTGAACTTGATAATTTTCCTTACTCCTCAGTAAAGGAATTCAAAAACTCACAGTAAAGTCATGGAAATGCAGAAGATCTACAAATGGCTGTAAATGTCTTACTTTCTACATTATTTTATATTTCAACATCTTGTAGCAGGTATCATTCCCTGACATTGTCTCATCAGCTCTAATAAGCAAATGAGTAAAAATAAGATTAGAATATCTTTAAAGCTGCAAACATGTGTGTGTGTGTGTGTGTGTGTGTGTGTGTGTGTGTGTGTGTTGAAGAAAATCCTGTATTGATGATAGTATAGTTTGGCCCCTAAAACACCCAGGTTCATTGTTAGGTCATCGCATACTTTTTTACTAGTGTGAAATTTGAAAGCAGGTTACTATCTTCCCTCTACACGAAGTGATAGAAATGCAAATCTTGTATATTGCTGCATTGAGGGCAGGATGTCTTTTCTACAGCCTTAGCTTCCTCTGGGAAGAATGTGAAAGGAGTGCGAGCAGCCAAACTCCACTACACAAACCTTTGTCTCGACTTTCTGCTCAAAAGTCCCTTTGGTCCTCAGAACATAAAACTTAAAGGACTATTCTTTATCCATTTCAGCTTAAATTCAGGGAAGAAGGATGATGATGACTCTATAGCAATTATTTATTTTACCAACAGAAGATGGTCAAGAAAACAATTTCGTACAGTCATGTGCAAATGAAAATTATTTAGACTGACCTGTGCGAAAATATTTAGTAGGCTGGCAAGTAAGCACTCAGAAGTTGTGTGGGTTTACAACAGTACAATGGGAATTTTTAGATAACTCATTTCTATTTCTACCACAGAAGCTTTGATCTCTTAAAACTCAACATATTGTCATATCAGCCCATGGCTTGAAGAAACAGGTCTTACAGTGTTAATTGCTCAAAACAGAAAAAGAAGGGTTCCATTCCTTCCCTCTTTCTTTTTAAAATAAATGAATACAGGAAACAAAAGTAGAGAAGGAGCTGATGAAAATGGAAACTAGTTGCCTTATGTTGTTGAAAAAGCTCCAGTGAAAAGATGACAAAGTCCATTTCCTATAAGACAGCATTTGTGAGTAGGGGGGCTATAAGGAATAATCTCTTAAAAGTTTAGGGACTTCACAAATCTTTCCTTGGCCAACTTGAACAAAGGGTAAAACTCCTGTAAGTGACCAGGTAAACAGTTGTAACTTGAGAGAAAGATAATCCTCTGGCTATTATTATGTAAGAGGGGTAGAGGGAGTGCTTGTAAGGTCAACATGAAGCTTTTGAAAATAATTTTACGTAAAGCCAGAGAGTTTGCCTTTAAGAGCAAGATCTGTACTGACTCTATTCTCTAGTCTCTTTTCTCCAACACAGAGAGTCATACTCTGACTTGAACCAAGTATGGTTTGTTGTGGGAGACTCTTCAACACCTCAGTGTTTGTTTTGGAATATGAGATCATACTAGGATTCCATTGATTAATCATCATTGCAAATGTAGTCCCAGAATTGTGTGACTTGGGGCTGTCTTTGGAAAGACACCCCCAGCGTGTCCACATCTAATCAGCGTGCGTAGTTTGTTTCAGGGTCTATGAAAAGGGAACAGCACCTACCATATAGGTTGTTGGGAAAAGCAATGGTGTAACTTACATGAGGTACTTTACAGAGTGCCTGGTACATCATTAATGCTCAGTAGACTTTACTATTCGTGCTATTGCCGTTATTTCCTGCACAGGTGTTAAGAGGGTAAATAGAGAGATGATACCAAATCTTTAGTGTTGGTTAGAAATTCAGTTTGCAAGTGAAGAAATAAAGCGTTTCTCCCATGTTTCTTCCCACCACCAATTCACTGCTCCTGGCTCCTACCACCCTCTCCCTCCACCCTTCCCTCCCCCATCCTCACCTTTTTCTGCCACTCAGTGAGTGTCACCAGTTTTCATGGCACCCTTCCAGAGATACTGTGTATGCACACAGGTGAAAACATATCTGTGTGCATTGATGTTTATTTTGGAACATATATTCTTGAGCAGCACTCCACTTGAAAGAGTTAAAAACCTCCTTTCAAGCTGATAATTAAAATGGGAAATGAAGTAATAGTCTCTTCCCTCCAGGGTTGCAAATGGCAAATTCCATCCTTCCCCATTTAACAGGATATAGAGGATGTTAGCATCCTCTTGATAGGGTGCACATCGAGGTGCAAAGAAGTGGTTCAGTGGAGTCACATTGGAGCAGGTTACTGCATTCAGTAGGCCATTTTATCCCCATACAGAGACAAGACTATTTAATAGGCCAAATCTATGGGTGCCTGGAATTGACAACCATTTCTCTTTTACACATTTTTATATGTGTTAGTTGACCGGCTCCAAATTGGAAGGAAGTTGGAAGCCTTAGTTGAGGAGCCACTGGTATAAGACACCCTACTCTAGTGAATAGGTACAGCAAAGAATTTCGGGAAAATGAGGACTGCTTCCACTTCTCTTCTTTTAAATGTGCTGTACACATGAACCTAATCAACTCGTGATTCAGCACTTCCACATTCTGTCCCTTAGGACAAAAACGGGTAGAAGGGCATACTTACAATTATCATGGTGCCTTAGTAATGTGGTGATATTATCTGTAAGTAATGCAATGAGGGAAGAAGAAGCAGACACAGTCACTCTCCATAAGCCACTGATGGTGACTGGCGTCCTGGGACAGGCACACATGTGTGGTTAACAGCCCTAGTCTAGGTATCATGGTTTGCCATTTGGTTTGCCACCTTCACTTTGGAAGAATAGGTATGCCTGTCTGAGAACTTTCCCTTTGGAAACTCACTTTTTATCCAGGATTACGTGCCAGGCAAGTATTTGAGGTTTGGTATTATTCAGTGCTCCATTCTACTAAGGATGTTATTGGTCTCCTTCATAGTGGAAATAGCTCAGGGGATTTGGTCTTGATAAGAGCTTTTCCATTGGCCTTTACGGTCTTGGGGATATGTGTGCTTTTTAAATGAGAAATGGAGATATCTCTAGGAGTTTCACCTGACATCGTCTCCTGTAAGATTAGAATGTGACCACATTTTCAGGTCCGAATCAACCAAGAGGACCTGGAGGCTAATTTATACACTGAAAAAACAGCCATACGCTGTTCATCAGAATGTGGCAGCATTCCAATCAAGGAGCATTTGTGAGTGCACATATCAATATTAGACGCGACAGTCTTTGTTCACGCAATGTTAAGGTTACAAATGTGCACATGCCCAAAGTGGGAAATAGCAGAAAATAAGATTCTCATGGTGGCGTCTGTTCTCCACTATAGTACATGTTCTATAATACAGTGTTCAGTTTGGAGGATGATTAGTTATGCAAAACCTTTGGTCTGTGGTGTGACTAAGAACCTGAACTTCAGCAATGTGGGGAAGCAGGAGGGAGGAGGTGAAGAAGACACTAAACTAAGAGTGGTTCACTGCCCGTCACGACTTTGCTACATGACATTAGGCAATTAGCTGACCCACACATCAGATGCTCTGGAAACTAGAAGGAATAATGTGCCTTCTTTTTAGTTCTCCCTAGTTCACAGAAGGTGAGGCAATGGTTCTGCTGAGGGCAAGTCTCCAAAGAATGTTGAACTTTCATCATCAAAGGTAGAGGTTGTGCCTTTCTGTTACAGGGTGGGGAGAGGCACCACAGAGACGGGGATGTCTCAGTTTTGTCTTGCACGTGGTTTATATGAATTTACATCTGTCATGCATCGGGGCATATGTTCCCTCCTTTGCCTATAATTAGTGAAATCTTAATGAAATCAACAAATATTTATTGTCTACTATATTTAAGATCTGTATAAAGATTAGAGGAGAAGTAGAGATGCTGTCAAAGATGACCAATCAGAATATGCAAGTTACGTACATATACACCACCTGCAGTAATACAGGACACATAGCTGCAAAGTATTCCATTCTCAGAACAGTGGAGGGAAGTGCAACTATTTGTCTGAATCTATTATTTGATTTTTTAAATAGTTGGATTCATAGCCGAAATATTACAATTGATATTTTTGTATTTAATTTATTTGATTTCCATTCAATTTTCTTTTTTTTAAAAAAAGATTTTATTTATTTATTTAATGAAGAGAAACACAGCTAGAGAGGGGACACAAGCGGGGGGAGTGAGAGAGGGAGCAGGCTTCCCGCCCAGCAAGGAGCTCGATGCGGGGCTGGATCCTGGGACTCCGGGATCATGACCTGAGCCGAAGGCAGATGCTTAATGACTGAGTCATCCAGGTACCCCTGATTTCCATTCAATTTTCAAAGCGAAATGAAAGATATCTTTTTGTTTTGTTTTGTTTTTTAGATTTCTCCTTTTGCTGAACTACTTTGGAGTTGTGTCATTGAGTGTTGTCTGTTTCTTCACATAGTTTTAGGCCAATAGATATTTACGTGTTTAGTTTGTGAGCCAAAAATCCATTTTTTATTCTTTTCAATCCTGAAATGATTAAATAAAAGTGGCTTAGATTTCCCATTTATTTTCTGTTGATAATGATAATGCCCTAACTTTCATATACAAGTTCAATTCTTCAGACCCCTTGTCAATACGATATCTATTTGAAATAGGATTAAATTTACATTAAGCCTTCCACAGTGTATTCAACAGGGACATTGTGTTCAAGGCAGCTGATATGTGTTATCTTCTGATGTGTTTTCGTCTGAGACCATAGAATGCAGTGGTACTTGCCACCTAGGAAAGAGAAAAATGAAACACATGACCATGACCTCCATAGAACCTGGTCCAAATCAAGGGCATCAACCTATGAAAATCTCTAAGTCAGTGGCTATCAGCCTTCTTCTACTTTTTAGGGTAAGGGAAGCCAGAGATACACGTTCTTCCTCTAGGTTGAGTATCCTGGGTTCAGACCTGGCTCTACCTCTGAGCAGAACAGGCCAATTCCTTAATGGTTCTGAGCTTTAATTTCTCTCACCTATAAAATGAAGATAATAAGGAAACCAATCTTAATGTATTGTTGTGAAGAGTAAATGAAATAATGCAAACAAAGGACTTAGCCATAGCATCGTGCCTGGAATAAGGTAAGTGCTAAGTAGACCTTAGCCAGACATATTTGAACTATTAACAATGATATTATTATGGAGCTGGCCTGATATATTTATTTTAAAAATAAAATATTTGCCAACTGTGTTACACATTATTCTTGGTAACAGATTACCAGTGCTGCCAATCACTATGGCATATTTTCATAGGAAAATACTAACAATCCTTTCCCTTCTCTCCTAGCTAACATGGTATTTCCCGATCCTGTCTGTGATCCCTACCTGGGGGAAAACTCATAAAATAAACCAACAAACAGAAATCTCCACCATATGAAAACACATTAACTGTTTAATCAAATAGGTAGCATTTCTGGGTCAAGGAGAGAAATATTTGTGATCAGTGTTGCCTTATGATTTTAAAGCTGACATCAACTAACATAAATTTTATAATGTGCTTAAAGCCCAAGGTCAAAAGAAAGGCAAAATAGAAGAGTTGTATTTTCTATGAATACAGAATTGAATAGACTAGGAGCAGAGAGAGAAGACTGAAAATTTGAAACTGGATGTAGTCACACAAGAATGCTGCAGTGTCTGGGAGCTGATAAGGGCTTTAAGGAAATTTAGAGATCCTTAAAGGAATGGGTGATAGGATCAAGACTTGTCCATAAGAAAAGAGGACTGGAATAATTGAGAATGCCAGTGGATTCCAATCTTAGTGAAGAGAAGTGCAGAATCCCTAGAGGTTTACTTGAATACTATTTGGAAATGGCTGTGACTTGAATTTTAAAAGAAACACACTAAATATTTTTAAAGTATTCTAGAGGAATGATACATAGTGCATCATACAATTTTAGGAGTAAGACATTAAAATCTTCGTACCTTAGGTATTTTCAAAAGTCTGAATTTTCATATCTTACCATATTCTGCTATTTTTCTTTATTCATCCCCACGTCTATGCAATAAGTACCTATTGAGCACCTCGTTCAACACTAAACAAGAGAAAAAAGATTCCTCTTTTTACCCAATTCTGTTTGCCCAGACAACTGTAGTGTCTTTTTTCCAAGATGTTCTCATATGGCCCCATACATTCTAATAATTTGTAGAAGGAAACTCTCTCAGAATTAAAGATTGGCCATCACCTAATACTCAGTGGGTTAGCTCCACACGTGAGTGCCTGTTTTATCCTTCCAGAGAAAAGTTGGAAGAATAGTCATTATAGAGTCTTCTTCTGGGGCAAGTGAAAGCTGACCTTAAAAGGAATTTGGTAATTAAAATTTATGTAATCAGTGCTCAGAGTTTTGATAGGCAGCAGGCCACCAGCAGTCAAGACCTAAGAAGGAGTGGGTGGAAAGTAGGCAAGAGAAATGAGGCGGAAGCTCTGAGTCCACCACTCTGCCCATTTAGATCCTGGGGGAAGCGTTTGGGTTGCCCAGTAAAGCCCCCTTTAAATCTATGAGATCACAGATGCTTATTCTTGATGGTTGGTGAATACAGGAAAATGTAAAGTAGAACAAATCAAAACTGAAATAGATTTGTCTCTGATAAAAGAAACCAGGACGCTTGCATTTACTTCTTTGATCTTATAGTAAAGAATAGTATAATGTGGGGCGCCTGGGTGGCTCAGTCCTTAAGCGACTGCCTTCAGCTCAGGTCACTATCCCAGGGTCCTGGGATGGGGCCCACATCGGACCCCCTGCTCAGCAGAAGCCTGCTTCTCCCTCTCCCACTCCCCCTGCCTGTGTTCCCTCTCTTGCTTGTCTCTCTGTGTTAAATAAATAAAATCTTAAGGAAGGAAGGGAGGAAAGGAGAGAAGGAAGGAAGGAAGAAAGAAAAGGAAGGAAGGGAAGGAGGGAGGGAAGAAGGGAGGAGAGAAAGAGGAAAAGAAAGGAAAAGAAAAGAAACCAAAGAGCAATATAATGTAATGAGCGGTCGTAGATATGGGCTTTGGAGTCAGACGGACTTGGATTTTCGATAGGCTGGCCCTTACTAGCTGGGTGACCTTGAATTCATTGCTCAACCTCCTTAAGCCTGCTACTCTTTTTTTTTTTTTTTTGTAAAATGGGAATTACTGGTAATATCAGTAGCCCATGCATGGTGCTGTTATAAGGTTCAGTATGATATGTGTAAACTGCATAATATAGTAACTCACACAATGGTAAATACTCCATAAACATAAGCTGTTGTGTTAGTTACACATTATCTCCTGATACACTTTCAACAAACTCTGATACTGTTGTGCATAATGGAGGTTAACTGTCACAATAGGATGAAACGAGGTATACAGTTTAAGCCTGTATCTGTTACAGTTATGTTCAGCTTAACCACCGTGACTTAACCAAATGGGCATCTGGTTTTTTTTTGTTTTTTGTTTTTGGGGTTTTTTTTTTCCACATAATAAGGAATTCAGAAATAGGATAGGCCTGGTGTGGCTGTTTGAGTCCCAGTCTCCTTCTAATTTTCTGCTCTACCAACCCTTATTAGATGGTTTTCGCTTTCATGGTTGAAGGAGGGCTGCTCTACCTCCATACATTGAAAGAAGAGTCCAGGGTGAATGGCCTGTTTACAAGATTGTCATTTATTCAGAGAGTGGGGGAATGTCAGAGACTCTCTCCCCAGGAACTCCTGCCTGTATCTCATTGGCCCAAACTGTTTCATGGCTAGCCCCTAACTGCAACAGAAGCTGGGAAGGGAAGAGCATATTTTTAATTGGGCACATAACCACCCTAAAAATAAAATAATTGTAGCTCTGTTAGATATTACATAAGCAAGCAGCAGCGTCTGTTACAAAGCCACAAGAAGAACATAGCTCCCAGGCCTAATGGTTTTCTAAAAGATTTATAAATGTCCTCAACATTGGGACATTCTGAGGACATCTGCTGAGACTATCATTATTAAGAAAAGAGATGATCACTGATCTGTGTATTTGGCAAGATAATAACCAACGTCCTTTAGATGTAACTCCTGAATCGATATTGTCAGTTTGCTCTCACGTTGCAAAGTAGAATCAGTTTGCCATTTAGTTCAGTAGTCGTGATTTTGACGATGTGACTATGTCTCATTTATTCAGTAAGCACTGGTTGAGGACGCACTGGTTGAGGACCCACTGATCTTGGAAATACAAGTAAGGGAAAAATGTACAAGAAACATCCAAATTCCCAATTGATTTTTTTAAGGTTAAGTTAGAGGTGACAGAGGCCGGCAGTGATGCTGCATGTTCTGATGCTTAGAGAAGTGCCCTGAAGTGCTCAAGTTCCATGTGGTCAGCCTCACTGAACGTTAGGTACCACGTCCTAGCTATTTTCAGTTACCAGAGGATTGGAGGTTTAGTTTTCTTCTATTGACTTAAAACGCCCTGCATGAAAATCAAAACAGACAAACAAAAACAGATGTAGGAAGCATTTATTATTCTTTATCAGCTTGAGAGATTACAAGTCAACCAGTAAAAATTTCACTGAGGTTAACTGTTGCCTAATACTAAGCAAAAAATGTCATCCAACTTTTCTGGGTTGATCCCAGTTTCACAAACCATTCATGGTTGTAGACTTCGGCATTGATTTCTCAAGGTAGAAAGGAACCTGAATGAGAGTGTGGGGCAGTTGCTTAAGTACTTTGAGCTTCAGTTTCCTTAAATGTAAGAAGAGAACTTTGGAGAAGAGGATCCTTAAGGTTCTTCCATGACCTAAGGTTTGGGACAGGATGGAGCCTTCATGACTGTGAAAGTCTTGAGTCTGGTTCTCAACCTTGATTCTGATACAAGTTGTGGGGTGCCCTGGAGTGGGAGAGGACCTGGGATTTATGCCTTGATTTCTTCCTCATGAAAATATAAGAGTTGGTTTTGAAGGAATCTGCGTCCTCTGCTTGATCTAATATTCTGTTGAGTAGAGTTTGCTAGAACTCCCCCCCAAATTCTACCAGCTGCATTTATTTCTTGGGAAGTTTTGGAAAAATGCTTGATGGGTTCCATCTTCTCAGGGCCTGTGCGTGGACTCTCCTAATTGTGTTAAGCAGTAAAGTTTGAAATGAGCCTACAGAAAAGATCAAGTCTGTGAACTCTTATGCCTAAAAAACACCACCCAGGTTTTTTAATTGGTCACAGATTGACCAAAATGATCACCAGTTCTGCTGTCCTAGCTGTTCACTGAGTTGACATCTTGACTGGCAGAAAATCCCGTGCTTTGGGAGAGTGTTTAAAATGTGGGTATTTGTTTACACCAAGACCTGAAGAGAGGTGACCCTAGGAAACCTAATAGATCTGGTAGGACATGCCAAGTTACCCTAAGCTGAAGTGACCTTTAATGAGGGGAAATAAAAAAAATTAAGGCTACAGAAGAACCGTAAGCACTAGAGCAAAGATGTCAACTCACCCAGAGTCCTTTCCCACAGCTCACTCCTCAATTCACAAGCAGCCCTTAGAAGGTGGCAGCCTGTTTTAAGTAGAGGTCTGCAGTGGCCACGAAACCAAATGATGGAATCCATAGGGCCGGGATCTAACCAGAGAATCACCTGTCCAGGATTCTGACTCTAAATACACAGGATTTCAGAATTTCAGTTGAGATTGGCCTTGAAACTCCAGGCTTGACAATGAAAGAAGTGATCAAAATACCATCTGTCATAATGGAAAATGCAGACGGCCCCAGAGCCTCTTCCTCACGTGGCAGCCGATGCAGATTTAGTCAATCTGGACAGTTCTCTGTGCGTTGAGGTCACATTTTGGCCAATCTTTTGCTTACGGCTTTAACCAAATAAAGCCTTCTCCTCTGCGCCTTTCTGTTGCCGAACTCAGGGTAAGAGATGGTTCTCTGAGAAGATTGTTTGGGCAGGAGATAACAGAGATCTTCTCACACAGCAAAATGCACCAGCAAAGCCAACAGTTCGCCAGTCAGGGGCTAAATGGTGTTCAAGTGGAAAAAGAAGCAAGCGCAAGTCCTTTCCTTTGCCCTGCTTGTTCTTTTTTTGGTATGGTTTGCAGGAGGTGGCAGGGTGGTTGAGCGGATTATTTGTTTTTTAACCAAAAATGCTCTCCAAGTGTCAAGGAAAGGCCCAAGGGAATTTTCGTCAGGAATAACGAGTTTACCTCAGACGGAAATGGCTTTTAGGATTTCCCATCTGATCTTCCTCTTGTCTCTTCTTTATTCTGACTCTCGACAAACTATAGTTTCTAACTTCTCTGTGGCTGGAAATATTCTAGGCTGACACTTTCAAGAAGAAAAACGGAAAGAAATCCTAGTGTCTGTGAATCGTTGCTAAATCTACACATGTCCACTTGTAACCAAGAATATTAAACTCAGAGCCAAAGAACAGGAGGAGAAGAAAAATCCCTTCCTTGTTTGTTGTAGACTTTGGCGCTGATCCCATAAGGCTTGGAGGAGCTTCACTGAGCCCGTGGGTCTGAAGTCTCTGATCTCCCAGAGTCATGAGCCAGGTTACCTGGGGTAATTCACTTCTCTAGGCCTCACTTTCCTTAGAAGTAAAAAGAGAACACTGAAGGAGAAGGTCCTTAAGGCTCCTCCCTGACCTAAGGTTTGGGGCAGAATGGAACCTTCCTTACTATGAAAACCTTGATTCTGGTACTCAATCTTGTACAGGTTGTGGGGTGCCCTGGGCTGGGAGAGGGCCTGGAATTTATGCCTTGGTTTCTTCTTCATGGAATCAAAAGAGAGGGATTTGAAAGAATCTGAGCCCTATACTTGATCTAATGTTCCTTTGAGTCTATCACGCTCCCTCCCAGATTCTGGCAGCTGGATTTATTTCATGGAAAGTTTTCAAGAAACATTTGCTGGGGTTCATCATCCCAGGACCCGTGCATGAAATGAAACGTGTCTCCTTGGATCACTAGGTCATAAGAGGCACAATTTGGCATACCTTAGTCATTAGGCCTCATCATTAGGAATGAATCCCGCAAATGGGAAGAGCCGAGAGCCTCATACTGGGACTGCTAAGATGGTAACTCTCCTTTCACTCAACTCCTGTTTTTCCAGCTGTACCATGGGGATAAAAGTGCTTGCTCTTATATACATATTTACATCATGTAAAACAGAAACCCGTTCAAGAAGAGGGAAAGTCCCAAATGACATTTAAGACAAAAGCCACAGGTGGGAAAGTAGAAAAACATCTGATCAGATAAAACTGAATAGTTAGGAATTTGGGGGAACCGTTAATGGATATCATAAGAATCAGAGCCTAGGACAAGGAAGATAAATAAAAAATGTTTTGTAGGAGAGTCCTCTGAGTCTCTCTATAAAAAAGGTATCATTAGAGGAGTAATTTGTTCTAAAAGAAATGAAGAAAATCATTATTCACAGCTACTTAAGATAATGAAACAAATGCTAAGGGATATAGGACTAAAGATGAAAAAGAACAAAAATGTTTTAAAATAATACCTATATTCCAAACCGTTTCATTACTATGAACACTTTAAAAGCAGTTACTGGTATGTGGAATTTTCTGCTAAATGTTATACTTCAATAAAAAGTTTTTAAAGCAAATTCCTTATGAATCTAAAGGAAACTAAGTTTTTGTTTGTTTTGGGGTTTGTTTGTTTAGCAGAACAGAGGGTAACTGGGGTAGAAATGTGCTCAGCTTCCTGTATACTTGTTGCTACTAACAAGGAAGGTGAGAGTTCTTCAGAGGGTGCTGAGATTCTGGGCTAACCTATCAACAAAGTCCACCAGAGAGTTTATCTTGAAAAGAATAATCGTCTAGCTTGTTGTTATTGGGAGGAATAAGGCTGCAGAACCTTTAGGGTATGGCTAAGACCCACAGATATTTTCACTAATCAAATCCTTAAATCACAGTTCTTGGGTTGAGTTAAAATACCTATTCAAAAGGCAAGTAGCCTTATTTTCTCCCTGAATGGGCCATAAACCTTAACAGATGCTGTCTCCAGGCCTCAGTCTTTCCCACTGTAAAAGAAGAATAGTGTTTATTCCCTGCCTCACTGAGATGCTTTCATTCAGTCATTCAGAGGTATCGGGCACTGTACTGATGTTGAGGACCAGAAGTCAATCATGTAGAACCCATCTGCTGGATGACTCGCGTCCTAATAGGGGAGGGGTCCCGGAGAACGCATTTACCGAGTGCCGTTGCCTGTTAGCCTCACTAGTGGGCCACTGTCCGTGAAAAAGATAGATGTAATATAGAAGATACGTCAACAAATAATAAACTGGGAAGGCGGTGCAATGAAAGTATTCGTGAAAGTGCTCTGGGACGGAGAAGGGAAAATGAGTCATTCTGCTTGGGGAACTGGGGAAGGCTTTACCGAGCAGGTGAAATCTGGACAGGGCTTGACAAGGAGCCGGACTTGGTTGGGTAGAAGTTTGGGGATGAGGAGGGGACTCTGGTGTGGGTACAACCGATTCAAAGGCACCGAGGGCCTCAGAATGACTGGTTGGTTTTCCAAAAGGGCAAGTGGCACACTCCTCTGAGCATTTGGGTAGTTGGGGCTGAAGGTGGGAGGTGGTTAGAGAAGGATTGTGAAGGATTGTGACCCCCTTCAGGAGGCATTCGAAGGAGCCTGACCTGGGGTTTGGGCATTGGAATACAGGACAAGACACATCAGCTTTGGGCCTCTGATGGGGGGCTACTGGAATGGAGAGAGGATGTTCAGGAGGCTTTAAGTAGCAACCCTGGTGAGAGGTGATGACTCAGTTCAGGCAGAGCTGAGATCCCAGATCATTGACATCTTTTGTTTGTTGGTTTCCAAAGTTTTATTAAAAATCAATAATAGGAAAACTTTACCTAAAAATATGTCAATCTTCGCTTCCACAGTGTTGCCCACAGGCATGTGTACACGCACACACAACACACACACACACACACACACACACACACACACCAGAACATGAAATTTTTGTGTTAAACGTGTAACATGTGACCACAGTGAGATCCAGGCCAACTCATTCAGGTCCCAGGACACCGATGGAGCTGGGTGTCTGCATCTAGGAATCAAGACACTCGCTGCTGCTGTCCCCACAGGTGTCTTCCTAATGTAGTCACTGTTGCTAATCATAGAGACTACTACAAACCTATGTATCAGTTTTTATAAATATTTATCAGTAGACTCACAATTTAAATATCACAAAATTTTTTTGAATTTTTTTATTCATTTGAGAGAGAGCGCGTGCCAGTGAGAGCAGGAACAGGGGAGAGGAAGGGGCAGGCTCCCTGCTGAGCAAGGAGCCCGATGCAGGACTCCATCCAGGACCCTGGGATCATGACCTGAGCTGAAGGCAGATGCCCAACCAGTTGAGGCAGCCAGGCGTCCCAGTACAGTGAAATATTTCTGGTAATGGTCGCTCATCAAGAACAAGAAATAGAATGTGCCCCTCTGTTCTGGCAGCCCCTCCAGGCCCTGTGGCTGCGCTTGGCAATTCTCAGGGGTAACACGGGCCATTCCTGCTTCAGAAAGGCCGGCCCTACACATCCCAAGCTCGTCCTTGCTGGGTGCCCATCCCATTCAGATCTCCATCTAGGACCAGGTGGACAGCTTTTGGTGACTGACCGGATGTGGCGAAAGAGAGGAAGGGAGGAATCCAAAAAGATTCTGCAGCTTCTCACGTGGCATTTGAGGGGCCGGGTTTCCAGGACACGGGGCAGAGGAATGCCGCCTCCGCTGAGCTCCCTTGCAGCTTCCTTGCAGGTCAGTGAGGAGGGGAGCAGGCCGTTACCTTGGTGCTTGTTTTGTCAAAATAACACTGCCCTTCCCACCACCGGCCGCTCCCTGGAGCCTCACCTGGCTGTGATTCCCAAGTCATGTTGTGTGCCCGCTGCAAAGGGGCTGTGGTTCCTTGTTCCGGCCTGTGAAGTGAAAACGGGTGGCTCCTAGAAATGCACACTGCAAGCGGGGAGAGGAGCTGGTGTAGACAAGGATCAGGTCCCAGCTCCGCGCTGGGTCCTGGTGCCTCTGGGCCCTCTCACCGTGACTGGAGGGTGTTCTTCCTGCTTTAGCTGCAGCAGATATTCATAGTTTGAATAGTTTTCTAAGGCGGGTAGAGGGAATTGGCCTTCTTATGATGCTTCAACTTCTCAAGTGTATGACTAATACTTGAAAGAATTATTAGGAGACTTCTTTATTTTTAATCGCATCAACTTGTTTGGTATGTGACCCAATTAATTCATTCTTGTTGTGAATGTTATTGGAAGACCCCGTACCCTCCTGACCTCTCCTTATAATTATGACTGTTCCCCTCCTTTGAAGCACCATTCTGATTACACACTTAAAAAGAACCACTAAAACACCCTCTCACTGTTGTGTGGTGGAAATGGCCCCTGCCTGCATGGGTCAAGGACAGTCATCTGAGAGTGGTTCTTGTGTGCTCAACAGCTCAGTGGCCAGGACATCCCTTTTCACACCCGCCCCCATTATGCCGCTTCCCACCCCCAACCCCCAGAGGGTTGGGGTCCCACGGTTCTGCTCTAATAAGACTGACTGTTTTCCCTGAGGCCCAAAGAGCTGTCGTTTTAACAAACACAGATAAATCAATAAACGGGCCTTATCATCTTTGGGATTGCTGGCAGGTGCCTCAGAGCAAACAGGACTGCGATTCCCCCATCATCCTCCCTCCCTGCCACACACACTTGGATTGGCTTCTGCTCCTCCTCAGAAGATACTATCTGGCAAATCTGCATTCAAACAAAAACTGATCCCGCCCACTCACCCAAATGCAAGTGGAAGCCTGTATCTGGAAAACTTTTGTAACCAAATTGTGGGAAATAAAGTTCTCTCTTCTGAGGTCTCTGCCCAGTGGTCTGAGCATTTTCATCCACATGAAACTTACAAAAAGTTTTAACATTTAATTATCACCAATTGGCATCGGGTTCTATAAAGCAACATCTAGTGCACTTAAAGATTCACGATCGTTTACCAAGGTTCAGGACAAGCTATCCACTCAGTAAATTGTCTTTTTCTTCAGAGTGAGACCTTCAAAGGCCTCTTAGTGGCTCAGACAAGGGTCCTCCTCCACGTGTCCCCTTCACTCCTCTTTGGTATTCTCTCTGTTACCCATCTCCTTACATTACTGTAAGTTGTATTTGTGCAGCCCCGTATAGTTCAGTGAGAAGAAATACAGATGAGAAAATCAGAGGGAATCCTGTGGATGATGATGAGAAAATGAAAACTTTTTAAGGTGACCAAAGTATAAATGTCCACACACCTTCCAGTCAGAGCTGTGAATTACGTACAGATCATTGGCAGCTCTCATCACTTTCCTTAATAGGATGAGACCTTCAGCGAAATTCTCGTTGTGCCCTCCTGCGTTAGGGAGTTTTACATGGGGTAGTGTCTGCGTCCATTGAGCTTGTATCGACAGCCTAGCTTACAGTAACGGTGGAAATCTATTGTTCCCAGTTCTGGAGACCGTAAGTCGAAATCAGGGTGTCAGCCTGATCGAGTAAGGGCCCTCCCCCCAGGTTCCAGACTGCCTACTGCTCGCTGTGTCTCCACATGGCAAGAGGGGCAAGAGAGTTCTCTGGGGGTCTCCTCTAGAAGGGCACTAAGCCCATTCATGAGGCTCACCTCACCACCTAGTCAGCTCCCAGGGCGTGACCCTCAGCATGGGCATTAGGGTCTCAACATATGAATTTGGGGGGGAGGACACAATTGTAGCAAGTAGGATGCAGTTGTCATCAGTCTGTGCGACGTTACGTTCCTCATTAAGGATTTGGCACGACCCAGAATGTAGGGAGAAACTTTTCTTCATGAAGGGCAGTGGAAGTGTATTTCTTTCAAGGGATCAAACTATTTGTTTTCCCGTCAGAACCCTATTTGGCACTCTTTATTTACCATCTCGTGGCAAGAGTGCACATATCTGGAGTTTAACATGCCACTCAACCATTCACCCACTCAGCAAGTATTGAGTACCAACTCTATACTGTACACAGTGCTAAACCATGCTACGAACCTATTGGAGGGTTTGGTTGGCTGATCTTTAGTGACAGAAAGAAAACACTGGAGACTTGTCTCGAATTGGAGTCCATTTGCCACCACAACTTTCAAGACTAGTTCTCTTAGAAACAGGAAATGAACATGAAGACCAGAGGTTAACTTACTGGCAGTTACCAGCCATATTCTTCAGAAGGAAGCCTCTGCTAAAGTCCCGATGAATATTGACTAAAATGAAATTTGTTCACGATGTCTTGTTGACCCCTCATGATGCTTTGCTCTTTTGGCCCAGACACAGAAAAAATAGTACTAGAGGCAGGAAATGGATTGCCATCCTGGAAATTCAATGACCAGCTTTTCCCGTGTGATGTGTGTGGGAAAGTATTTGGCCGACAGCAGACGTTGTCTCGACATCTCTCACTGCACACAGGTGAGTCAGGAACTCACTCGGATGCCTTTGCCACACTGGGTCGCCAGCTTCTCTCTTCTCAAGAAGTTCAGTTTCTCTAGAATTGTAACAAGAAGTGGTGGAGATGTTTCTATCCTGACCTTTCAAACCACTTTACCTGGCACATTCAAAGAAGGCCCTGCAAAAGGTTTTTGTTTCTGTTGAAAGGAGGATTGATGAGAAAAGAGACACATGTAGGTGTATCCCGGTAAAATTCCAGAACTCTAAGAAACATACCGCTGTCATCCTCGGGGTGCAGGGGATGGGGCTGCCCTCCATCTCACTGGTTTCTTCGTAGCGTGGTAAATGGGAGGGAGCAGCAGAGGGACAGAGCAGCTGGTGGAGAAACGGTTACTATCTTTACCTTCACGTAATAGTAGAGAAATGTGCTCGATTCTGCGTGCTGCGAGAGGGAAGGCAACCAAATTAGGAAAGGATAAAGGAAGAATAAATAGTAACTTAATTAATGCAACAAAAATCAGTTCCTTCTCCCCCAGAAGAAAGAACTGTACATTATCTGTACTGTGGAGCTCCTTCC
Source organism: Spilogale gracilis (assembly GCA_004023965.1). Taxonomy (NCBI): domain Eukaryota; kingdom Metazoa; phylum Chordata; class Mammalia; order Carnivora; family Mephitidae; genus Spilogale; species Spilogale gracilis. The sequence continues at coordinate 101,595 of PITA01003078.1, read as the reverse complement.
CTAATCCCGCCAAGCCGCCGGCCACCAGCGCTTCAAATGTGGGGGACCATCTATAGTAAGAATGATGGTGCCTTACATTTTGTTGGAGGAAAACCTCATTCCTCATTCTTTCCTGTAAAGTAGATAAGACTGGTAATTTTTAAAACCCAGCTCAGTAATACAGAGTGAAAATCAAGGTTAGAAAATAAAGTTGCTCCTTGCTTTTTCTGCCACCTTCGGCCACCTTAAACTGCATCAATGAAAGCAAAGCCTGCTCCTTTTACTACACTTTGCTTGATGAATCAAATGAATTCAGAATGCCACTCTGCAAGAGTACTGAAATGTCAGTTTTATGAGAGGGTTTTCATTAAGAAATCAATTGTGATTTTTAATTTTATTTACACAAAAGGAAAATTTCATATTAAATAATTTCACTCAGGTCATTTTTCCCCCTTTAATTTCATTGGTTTTTGATGTCTCGGCTGACCTAGGCCTGGAGCTTAGAGAAAATGATGGGGCTACACCAGACGCAGGAAGGCTGTGTGTTCCACTCCCCCCCCCAGCTAAGCTCCCACTCTCTGCATGCGTGCACATGGTCACACTCACACACACGCACACAATGTCTCTCAGTTCCTGTGGGCCTCTTCTAACAGGAAGAGGGACATGTGGGTGTCTAGGAAAAAGCAGATGGTCCAGTTGCCTTGGGACTTTCTTTAGTCTTTGCAAGTGCTCATAAATACAGCAATGACCTGCTAGATAAAGACTTTTAGATACTTATAAATCCTAGGGGTTCCCTTGGTCCCCATTTAAAATGAGATTTGAGCCCTCCTTTCCTGGAGGGCTTTAATTCATCGCTTGCAAGTTGCATTTTTTTAAAAATGTTCATTTTTAAGAGCAGTTTGGGTTTTTCCTGTTTCTCCCCCCCCGCCCCCGCAGAGGAAAGAAAATACAAATGCCACTTGTGCCCCTATGCTGCTAAGTGCCGTGCGAACCTGAACCAGCACTTGACCGTCCACTCGGTGAAGCTGGTGAGCACGGACACAGAGGACATCGTCAGCGCTGTCACCTCTGAAGGCAGTGATGGGAAGAAGCACCCTTATTATTACAGGTGAGTGGTGAATGAAACCGTGCCCAACTTTCTCCAGCACTCCCTGCCCGGGTGCTAGGGCATATGTGATGAGATGCCTCTTCTCAGTCATGGCGCGAACCTTCATTTTAATGTTCGCTTTGCTTACACTGAGCCCAGAAGGAGCGCTGACTCCTCTCTGGGCCTGGGTGGCCCCAGTAGGATTCATTGAAAGGGAACTGGTCTTGGAGGTGGCTCTCTGGGGTGGAGCTCTGCAGAGCGACAGGGCTCCCGGGATTATTAGCTTTTCAGTTTGTGCAGCTGGGGGGTTTCCACCTTTGTAATAGAGCACCTTGCAGCTACCCAAGAATTGTCCTACAGAGAAAAAGAGTAGGAAAAATAAATCTGAAAACTCGGGAAATTGCCCTAAAGCATTGCATATTTTCCCTTGGTCGTACTGTCTTCAGTACCTGGAATTTTATTTTCCCCTCCACATTTGACCATGAACCGGTACTTGATTTGGTTGCTGTAAGATCCCAAGGGTCAGCAACTTGCCCAAGAGGCAGACCGTACCAATTGGTGGAAACTGCTTTTTGCATGAAATGTCTCCATGGACGGGTGGCTTCTATCAGGAACTGTCACAGACAGGACTTGCTCCTGTTTGCAGTGCCATCCAGGGACCTGCATGTGCCTTCATTGCTACACTGAAGGTTTCCAGAGCCAGAGGGAGGCTCACTGGGTATGCTGGGTGCTCTGAAGTTATCAGTGTATCAGTACCACTAACACCTGGGCAAAGCTGTGCCACATCTCTTTGCCCAGAGGAATCAGCAAGGTGATGTGTGACATCTGGAATCTGTAATTTTTAATTAACTGTGTGATGATCTATCATCGTTATAGGATGTGTGGGATTGTTGCAGTATGCCGGCACATAATCCATTTGGCACAGTGACCACTGCAGAGGCATCCCAGAAAGCCGAAGAATTTTCTAATGCAAAACCTTTTGGTGGGAGGAAGAACGTGTGTAAGGGTCCAGTTTTCTGAGTGGACCACAAAGTATCACTCTTCTCTCTCCCCTTCTTTTTTTTGTCATCCCCTCACATAGCTGTCACGTGTGTGGATTTGAGACCGAGCTCAATGTCCAGTTTGTCAGCCACATGTCACTCCACGTGGACAAGGAACAGTGGATGTTTTCCATCTGCTGCACGGCCTGTGACTTTGTCACCATGGAGGAAGCAGAGATAAAGGCTCACATTGGCACCAAGCACGCAGGTGACCGTCGCTGTCCGTCCTTCTCTCCTCCATTCTCCAACTACCCCAGAGCACTTGCCCACCTGGCAGATGCGTCCTCATCACCAGGGGACACGGACTCTCCCTTCTCCAAGGGAAGGACTTTCCCAGAGTAGCAGAGCCACGTGGCCCAGGGTTCGCCTTTCATTTAAGGCTCTAGCCATCCTGGTTAACGTCTTCCTTTTCATGATATTAACACTGACTTCACCAGGCAATTATCCTCTTACAAGTGATGGTTACAAATGACACCAGGGTGGAGTCATTAAGTGAGAAGGAGTAGGAGACCCTCCACTCCCCCTGCCCACCCCCTCCCCGGCCCCGTTGGTGGTGCTTACAGATTACAACCTGATCTTGCTAACTGCCAGCCCTGGGGGTCTGGTCAGCCAATCGCGTCATTGGTACGTGAAGGACTGGGGTAAGGGGAATTTCTTGGACACTTGTGCTAGCCCGTGCTCGGCCCAGAAGGAGCTCTGTGTGCTTTAATCGGCCACCTTGGTTCCGTGGTGCCAACAGCAATAAAAGCTTGCTTTGTCATAAGTTGAGCAGCTATGACTTGGAGGTCTACAGAGAGCCCTTATGCTGGGTGAGAAGGTGCCCTTTTTTACAGTCAGTTATCTGTCTCTAACCACATTAGCTCCATGGGCAGCGGGTGAGCTGGGAAACCCAGGTCAAAGACAAACTAAATTCAGCATTTCTGGAGTGGCTAATGAAGGGAAAGGCCAGCTCTCTTCCATTTCCACTGGCTTTTCTGATACTCTTTTTTTCCCTCTTTGTGACTCTCACGTTCTTCTAAGCCTTTCCACCCCACGTATGCCTAAGCCCCCTCAAGAACCTTCTCCCCAGGCCATAGAACTTTACCACCACCCACATCAAGGATACCGTAGAAACCATAGTGGCTGGAAAGCAGTTGGATTTAGAATCACTTAATTGTCATCAATGGAAACTTCACATTCACAAGTAACCAGTGCAAACACACTCACTGCCACAGGGAACACAGAAATCTTGTTCCCTCTGACGTGGTGGGGCTCCTTGTCTACCTGGGAAGAATATTCCCGTTTGTTAGCACAGCCAGCCAGAGGGAAATGCATTAAAGAAGTGGCTTTTTTAATACAGTAGAAGCTTTTAACACTGCTGCTATTAGGGAATATGGTTATAACCTTTTTTATAGGCTTTTTTTAGCCAGGAAAAGTAACAGAGTTTGTCTTTTTTTTTTCTTTTGGTAAAGGCCAGATAGTGAATATTTTAGGCTTCCAGGCCATACAGTTTCTGTCATTACGTTCATTGGAATGAATTGGAATTTGAAATTAATGTAGACAATACACAAAAAGCAGGCCTGGCTTTCCAATAAAACTTTATTTACAACAACAGGAGGCCAGATTTGGCCAAAGGACCCCTTTTAGAAGCTAATGGCCTTCACAGCGAGGGTTTGTTGCATATAGTTCCTGCTCTGAAGTGTTTGAATTTGACCCAAGCTACATTGCTCTAAATCTGTTAATTAATAAGCTGTATAGTTACAAAGTTATGATATAAAGCAGTATATAGCTATGTGATACATATTATACTACATATCCCTGAGAGCAGGAAGCTTACCTAAGTTGCCATTGTCTCTCGAACACCTGGGCCAGTGCCTAGGCTGTGTGAGTGGGGAGTAAATGATCATCTGGTGAATACCTATTCAGGTGTGCAGCACATTTACACACATCTGTGTGTATTAAGCGAGAAAATTGTTCCAACATGGCCCTTACTGCACCCTGAGAGTCTGCTGACTTATGCATATAATCTACGTGGAAGAAGTTACTTGGGATGGAGGGAAATGCACTTGGAATTCTAAATCCTAGTTCTAGACCCCATATTACCGTAAATAGCCCTGCAAATGTAGAAACTCATGTAACTTCCCTGGGCCTTCATCTATTCTTTGACTTTTTGAATATGCAGGAGATGCCCAACAGGCAGAAGATTGTCTAATTCTGTGGACCTTGTTCTCTGATGTGCTTTACCTGCCATAGGAATGGGCATCTTTTATTTCAGTCCCCTAGGAAATCGCAGTGCTTTCTTGTGATAGACATGAAGACAGGATGAGCTTTGTCTCCCACAGAACCCATGAACTTTCTAATACTTCCTTCCCATCTACTTTTACCCAGGACACACTTGTGAACAGGGTACTGAGTAGGTACCTGAGGAACTGTCCTCTGGTTGGTAGTTTATTCCCAGTGACCCCTCCTTACCCTCTTCCTTCCACCCCCTGGCTCCTTGTGTCTGCGGAGGACATCAGCAAGGGGAAAATATTCCCTCTGGTGCTCCTGACTTCCTCAATGCAAATTTTGCTGCAGTGTTTAAATGTTGCAATAACAGCATTAAGGAATCTGAATAGCTGTTTGGAAAATACAACCATCGGTTCTTTACCTCACACTGACACCAAAATAAATATCACACAGCTTACATAATCCCCGTTAACAAATCAGCCCTAGAAAAGCTTAAAGAAAATAGAATGTTTATCAAACTTCCCAGAGTAAGGAGGATTTGTGAAAGCTTAAGTGATTCAAGAAACGGCAAAAGAAAAGAATGAAGAGATTCGATGCATATGAATATCTTCTTCTATTTGCAAAAGGAAAAGAGAAAGAAAACAAAGCCAAAAAACCAGTCTGAAAAATGTGTTTGTAAAAATGACAGAGGCTGATATATTTACTGCCTAGAAAATTCATATAAACTGGCAAAAAAACCTTTAGGTTTCTAAGTGAAGAATTTACAAAGGACATAAACAGTCAATACACAATAAAATAAAAGCTAACCACTCAACATAAGGAAAAATATTTGACCTCACTAGCCATCAGATTAAAATTCAAGAGTGGCTTACATTTCACTGATTGCATTAGGGTCGTGTTTTACAGTGGTACCCATGGTCACTGGATGCTGCTGATATTTTTATAGCCATGACCCTACAGAGTGGGAGAATTTTTGAAAACTACTTAGGTAGTAGAGACAAAGAGGTTTTAAAATGCCTGTAACTCAGTAATCCTTCTTCTGGGAGTCTAGCAATAGGGGGGAAAAATCAGTCAATAGAATATTAACTTTTTTCTTTTGTTTTTTAAGAGTTACATATGATTTGTGACTTTTTTTAAGAGTCATTTACTTATTTTAGAGTACATTGCAAGTGAGCAAGGTGAGGGGCAGAGGGAGAGAAAATCCTGAAGCAGACTCCCTGCTGAGCACAGAGCCTGACTCAGGGCTTGATCCCAGCACCCTGAGACCACGACCTGAGCTGAAATCAAGAGTCGGCCACTCAACCAACCGGGCCACCGAGGCGTCCCTGAAATATTAATTTTCACTTCAACTTTAATTTTAAGGAAATGTTTAGGTAGCATAGGATAACTCTACCCCCATGGATATGATATTATCATTAATTTTTTTTTTAAGATTTGACTTATTTACTTGACAGAAACACAGCTAGAGGTGGAACACAAGCAGGGGAAGTGAGAGAGGGAGAAGCAGGCCTTCCACTGAGCAGGGAGCCTGATGCCTGGCTTGATCCCAGGACTCTGGGATGACGACCTGAGCTGAAGGCAGACGCTTAATGACTGAGCCACCCAGATGCCCCTACCATTTATTTATTTTTTTAAAGATTTATTTATTTGAGAGAGAGCATGTATGCAGGAGCAGGAACACAGACAGTGGGAGAGGGAGGGAAGTAGACTCCCCACTGAGTGGGGATCCTGACTCTGGGTTCGATCTCATGATTCTGAGATCATGCACTGAGCCAAAACCAAGAGTCAGATGCTTAACTTACTGAGCCACCCAGGCTTCCCTAATACTATCATTTAAAACCATTAATTCATAATTATTTTCATAAATTTTCTGAGAGCCAACTATGTGTCACGTATATAAAACAGGAGGGAAAATACAAAGTGTTAATGATTGTTATTATTTATAAATAGTGTGTGTTATATTTTATAATAACAATGTATTCTATAATGCTTTCAATGAACGAGGCATTGTTAAAGCCATTTAACCCCCATCACAGACACGAGGCTGCTGATATTACCCCCATTTTTAAGATGAGATCATTGAGGCACTAAATTAAATCCTTTGTTTTAAGTCATTCAGCCATTAAATGATATAGGTGGTGTTCAAACTCAGGTATTCTGGGGGCACCTGGGTGGCTCAGTCAGTTAAGCATCTGCCTTCAACTCAGGTCATGATCCTAGAGTCCTGGGATCAAGCCCTGAGTTGGGCTCCTTGCTCAGTAGGGAGTTTGCTTCTCCCTCTCTCAGCCCCTCCCCTAGGCTTGTGCTCTCTTGCTCACTGTCTCTCTCTCTCTCAAATAAATAAATAAAATCTTAAAAAACAAAATCAAACTCAGGTATTCTGGATCAGAAGTCCTTATTCTTAACCACAGTGCAATTAATGGCAACAATTTTAAAATAGATAATGCTTACTTTGAAGAAAAATAAAAAGAAGTACATCAAAAATGTAGTGGTATTTATATTGAGGCAGCAAGACAACTGGTAATTTTTATGGTCACAATTTATTTTGTGTCATTTTAGATTATGAGATAGTTAGGGTTTTTTTCAAGTTCTCTCTAGCTGGCTGTCCTAATGTATGAGGTTATATTACCTGTGCCCAGATATCCTTCACCAAGAATCTTTGTGCTGCTGAAAGTGAATGACCCCCTGGATCACAGTGACCCATGGGCTGAGTTGACAAGGTATCCTGGCTCACTCCCTTACAGAGAAAGGGAGTTGAGGACTGAGCAGAGGAAGCGGCGTGGGGTAGGGATTACCACAGAATCGCACAGGCTGCCCTGCCACTTGTATGTTTATACATTTATTAATTTAGGCAGCTCTCCCCAGCTCTCCCTTAAGCCTGAGGGCACTGGAAGCTATTGTTAAAGATGATAATTAAAATTACTGGTCTTAATGCTAAAAACTAATTAAAAATAATCACTTGCAAGAGTCTGTGGATAAGATCCACCTTAGAAAGTGGATTTGGTGAAGCAGTAGATTCAGGGTCCCTACTGAACATACTGTGTTTGTCTACAAAATGTGACTAACCTGGTTAAATATTTAGATAAGGGACTGGCAGTGATGGGGCTAGCTTTCGCTAGCTTCCTTGTACTGAGAGGGGCTCTATACTTTAAAGGCATATTCTCTCCCTCCTTGTGGGTCAGTGAGTGAGGTCACATAGTCTCTTTCCAGGAACCAAGTTCAGTTCTGCTAGGAACAAGATTTTTAAAAATTGTAAACTGAAGTAAGCGTTGTCTTCCTTGGACAGAAGTGCAGTTCTGCCAGGAGCAAGACTTGGAAACATTGCAAGAGGGTAAATATTTTTTCCTTCCTCTTCTTAAAAACTTTTTTAAATAGGACAAGGTAATTTATGGGCACCCTAGAAAATTCTGGAAACCAAGTAAAAGAAAACAAACATACCACTGATAATGTCATGCACTACCTGTCACCACCATTGCAGCTTTATTTACTTGTTTTTTATGCCCGTATATAATATATGATTTGTTTTTTAATCTCCTGATAAAGAATGTTCATTTCTAGAGTTTATAATCACGGCATTACTTAATTGACTTATTTGAAGGGAACTAATGCACAGTCTCCCCGTATTTCCTACCCTAACCTAAAACACTGGGGTTGCTTTGACCTCATTTGGGGAGAATTGACATCTTGACAATATCAAGTCTCCCAAACCATAAACAGCATAGAACCCTCCAGTTATTTGGGGTGCATAATGTACATCATTAATTTATTACAGTACACATTCAAGTGATATTCTCCCATTTCATGTGCAACGTAAGAGCCTCCTGATAGCATGACTTCCCTTTCTCCTCTCCCAGCCTCTCTGCCGTCACGGTCATATATTTACTTACTTATGTCATAAACGCTGTGTGACATTATTCCTTTTCACAAAATCACTTTGATTGTCTTTCATGGAGATTTAAATAAGAGAACTCACGTATTCACCCAGAGGTGCCATTTCCTGTGCTCTTGTAGATCCATTTTTATATTTGCTGTCATTTTCCTTCTGCCTCAAGAATTTCTTTTAACATTTTTTGTAATTGTAGTCTGCTGGTGATGAATTCTTTCCACTTTGTGGGTGGAGAGGGAAGCTTCATTTTTGAAATCCATGTTCAGAGTATGAGATCTCAGAGTGACAGCTGTCCCTTTCAGCACGTTAGAGAAGGGGCTCCACTACTTCTTGCTTGCATGGTTCACAGTGAGAAATCTGCTGTTGTCCTTATTTTTATTCCTCTACGCAGAACATAATCCTTTTTCCTCAGGCTGCCTTTAGGGACATTTTTTATAACTTTTTTTTCCCCTACATTGCAACTTTTTTTTTTTTTTTACGTTATGTTAAGTCACCATACAGTATATCATTAGTTTTTGATGTAGTGTTCCACAATTCACTGTTTGCATATAACACGCAGTGCTCCATGTAAAATGTGCCCTCCTTAATACCCATCACTGGTTTTGAGCAATTGGATTATGATATCCCTTGCTATGGATTTCTTCGTCTTTCTTATGCATGGGGTTCATTTTGCTTCTTGGATCTGTGGGTTTATGGTTTTCCCCAGTTTGGAAAATTTGGGGCCTTTTCAGATTTTTCTACCCTTCCCACACCACCAGGGACTCCAGTTAAACTTATATTAACCTACTTGAAGACATCCCACAATCCACTGATGCTCTTTTCATTTTTATAATTCTTTTTTCCCCTCTGTTTCATTGCAGATAATTTCTATTACTATTATCTTCCAGGTTCACTAATTTTCTGCCATTGCTGGTAATTCCATCCAGTGTATTTTTCATCTCAGGTGTTGTAATTTTCATCTCTAGAAATTTGATCTGGATCTTTTTTATATTTTTCATATCTCTATTTAACTTTTCCAATATATGGACTTTAGTTACCATAATGTCAGGTCCTTATCTGCCAATTCTACAACTGTGTCAGTTCTGGGTCAATTTTGACTGGTCAATTATTCTCCCTATTTTAGGTTGTGTTTTCTTGTTTCTTGGCATGCCTGCTAATCTTTGTTTGGATGTCCGACATTGCACTTAGGCCTGCTGGTGCTGGATATTTTATATTCCCATAAAAATTCTTGACCTTTGTTTTAGGATGCAGTTAATTACATGGAAAATTTGACTCCTTTGGGTCTTGCTTTTGTGATTTGTCAGGCCAGTCTGGAGCAGTGGTCCAACTAGGACCGATCATTACCCACTCAGTAGACATCGTCTTCAGTTTCCTACCCAATGCCCTGGGAATTGCGTCTTTGGAATCTGTGTAGTGGAAACAGCAGTGTTTTCTAAGGCTTTCACATGGCTTTTTCCCCTGCAGCCTTGGGGCGTTTTTCTCACAAACGTGTTTTGATCCCTACTCTGCTGAATACTCATGGAGGCCCCCTGCAGGTCTTTGAGCTATTCCTCTCTACTGCTCCCCGGGCTCTGGCACCCTGCATCGCCAAGTCCCGCCAGGTTCATCTCCCCAGACCCTTCATGATATGTCCTCAGTTCAGTGAGTCTGATGGGCAGTTCCCCATCTCTGCACTGTAGCCTGAAAAATAAACTCTCTCATGACAGAAAGTGAGCCACCTCTTTTCTTTCCTGTCTCCCAGCGATCACTCTTCAGTGCCTAATGTCCAATGTGGTAAAAACTATTTTGGGGGGAGAGGAAAAAAAACAACTATTGTTTGATGTATTTTGTCTGGTTTTGTTTTAGTTGTTTCAGTAGCAGTGGCAAATGCAGTCTCCAGCATTTCATCTTGAGTGGAAGCATTAGTCTTCTGACACTGGATTTGAATGGCCTACTGACTAGTTTACTCCTGGTTTTGAGGGAGAGCCCGCTCCATGAAGAGCATGGATCCTGGAGTCAGACCGACTGAAATCTCGGCTCCAGGACTTCCTAGCATGTGACTTAGGCCAGGTTACCCTGACTGTGCCTCCCTTCCCTCATCTGTAAAATGGGGGTGATAATAGTTGTGTCTCACTGGATTTTTGAGAAGATAAAATGAGATAATGTGTTTAAAGCATGACAGAGTTCCCAGGAATCACAGGTGTCATCACCGCAGGTGATGGGGACCTGGGATCCCAGTGAACTGGGAAACTCACCCTGAGTTTCTTGAATGATGATGTCGTCCCGAGACCCTGACCCCCATCCCTAATTGCTGTTGTTCGAGGGTTATCATCTCCTAAATAACAGACCTGGGTTTTTTGGGATTTTTGTTTGTTTGTTTTTTCAGGAGAAGACCAGAAGACCCCCAGTGAATCAAATAGCCCCTCTTCCTCCTCCCTCTCGGCTCTGAGTGATTCAGCCAACAGCAAAGACGATTCAGACAGCTCTCAGAAAAACAAGAGCGGGAGCAACCTGCTGGTCATCTCCGTTGTGCCCGGGAGCCAGCCATCAGTGAACAGTGAGGACAAGCCAGAGAAAGGTAAGGGGCTAGGTGCGTCGGCCTGCTTCAAAATAAGCCCAGGAGGGGAAACAGACAGTAGGCCTGGGAGCAGTATAATGCTGTCATGGCCTAAAATCTGTATTTCTTTTGGCTTGATTTGCATCCCAACATGGAGTGGCTGGATGGGCGCATTGACATGGATTCTGAGCTCTTCACCTTTAACTCCTTTTGCCACGGCGATCAGGGGAACGGTGCCTGAGAGGGTATAGCTGGGGAAGAGGAGAAGCCAGGACTGTCTGTCCCCCTCCCGCCCTCCGGTCCTTGTGCCCCGTGCACCCGTACACCCAGCTCCCATCCTTTCAGGGTTCGAATGCGTTTTTTGCAACTTTGTCTGCAAGACGAAGAACATGTTTGAGCGCCATCTGCAGATACACCTCATTACCCGGATGTTTGAGTGTGACGTGTGCCACAAGTTCATGAAGACGCCCGAACAGCTGCTGGAGCATAAGAAATGCCACACTGTCCCCACCGGTGGGCTCAAGTAAGGAAAGCAAGTACAGAACCTTTTACTGTGTTGTTATTAAACACCCTTCCCTGTCCCTACCCTACCCGCTCCCCTGAAGGTTTTGGGGTCATGGAGAGGGAGAGCTTGGCATGGGGCTAGTCAGTCAGGCACCTCTGCTACCTTGAGCTGGATATGAGTCACACCTGTTCCCCAGAGGGTCAGTGGACGCAGCAGGAGAATCTATTTCACAAATTTCCCAGGATTCCTGGTGAGCAAGATGATGTGTCTGTCGGAGCTGCTCAGCACGCAGGGCTGGACTCATCCTACACTACCTGAGTTGGGTTCCAACTGGAGTTTATGGACTTGGGGGTTAGTGTCCCCGTGCATAAATCATTACACTCTCACAGCCCTTCACTGTCTATTTTTTTTAGATGACTTGCCATGTATCTTTTAAACCAGCATCGCAACGACCCCATCCGCACCCTTCCCCCAGATATTGGATCCTTGCATTTTTGAACAGGCAGGAGGCAGTGTTTTTTAGGCAGAGATCACGTGCCTCATGTCTTCCTGCACACCTGCCTCTTTCCTTCCCAGGAGCTGCAATTGGGATCTCCCTGGCTAGCCTTCACGAGATCTGACATTTCCAGTCACACGTTACTCACAAATCCCCAAAGACCTAGCCAACAAGCATCGTCATTAACCGATATTTGCAAGAAGCCCTCTGGTCTGAAGTGAGACCCGTCAGTTAATACCAAACACCTGGTGTGTCTGGCTTGCTCATAGGTGTTGAAGGGCAAACGAGGAAGAAAACATAATTTCTACCCTCAGGAAATGTATGTCCTAGTACTACCAGAATTTAATCTTCCCTGTGATTGTGAAATCAGCCCCTGTTCACAAGGCACTTAGGATCTAGCAGAGAAAGAAGCATATGTCGTTGAGTACAGGAAGACACACAAGTTTCAAGGCATAATTATTCATGTTTAGCTGAAATAATCATGTCATTAAAAGAATGAAAATTTATATTTTACTTAAGAGAAGAAAGAAAAAAAAAACCCTCTTGTTTTTAAACATTTTTTTCTTCGAAACTCACAAATTGGCAGAGAAGTTGGCGTGACTCTCCTGAATGGGGGAGGGATGGAGACCCAGAAGGGCCCTGGGTGTCAAGTGTTCGGGGCAGTCCAGGCTTGACCCCTCTGGAGGCTCCTGCCAGGTCACAGGCATCCTCCTCAAAAACTTTCCCAAACAGAAGTCAGGGAGCAGCACCTGCTGTCAAATTCCATTTTGTTTCACTCTTGGGGCACCTAAGTGGGGGGGGGGTGTCTAAAGGGATGAGGGAGGGGAGATTCTAATTCAAAACAACCAATAAATGGGAAATGCCCAGCAAGAGCTTATTTGGGAATTGGATTTGGTTTGTTCCCACTGTCCCTTTCTAAATACTTGTATACTCTTTAAAAAAAAAAAAGAAAGAAAGAAAGAGAGAGAGAGAGAGAGAGAGAGAGAGAGAGAAAGAAAGAAAGAAAAGAAAAGAAAGAAAGAAAGAAAGAAAGAAAGAAAGAAAGAAAGAAAGAAAGAAAGAAAGAAAGAAAGAAAGAAAAAGAAAGAAAGAGCCATGTAGTTCTGTGGTTGGACTAGTACTCATTGCCCTTCCCAGTAGCCTAGTCACACCCATTAACTCTGCGCCCCCCCACCCCAGTTGTGGCTTTGTCAGCTAGCCTTGCCTTGGGGACCTCCAGAGTCCCAAGCCTCCTACCCATTGGGGAGAATGCACAGTGAATGCTGATGCTTTTTGCCGGTCCAGACGCTTCCGGTGTGGTGCTAACGGTCCCCTGTGTAATAGTTTATGTTCTAGGATGACCAAGTAGAAGAATACTTTGAAAAAATTGATAATGCCTTCTGGCTATACAGTGAGTCTTTGTTTTGTTTTGTTTTGTTTTCCCTTTGCCATATCAGAGAATTAATTTGCCTGAGAGAGTGTCTTTACGATAAATAACGGGCGCACGGAAAACCCTTAGCACTTTGCCTGAGCAGCGAAAGAAAGATTGAGCTGTGGGTCACAGAAATGTTCTTAAGATGAAACAGACTGCCGATGTCTAAATTGCTTTTCTGTGATGGAACTGCTTGTACTCTATATCCTGTTCATAATGCAGATCAAATAAGATTATACTATTATTTTTCTTTTGCCGTAGCTCAGGACAGTGGTGAGTTTCAGACTCCTCTAGGTAAGGCCCAGCTTGGCGTAGGGGTTGTGTGTGCACCTGACCTGGGAATGGGCTTTATATTTCTCTCGTGTGCACTCTTCTGTGAGCTGAGGTTCAAAGGCTAACGGCGAGCTTGGCGCTGAGGAGCAGTGCACGGTGCACTTGGTTATGTTGGGCTCTGCTGACACCTCTCCAAACCCTCAGAAGACAGTTCACTCCTGGGCCCAGCCCTGCAGCTGCCAAGCGGGAGCTGAGGCGGCCACTTTTGCCTTTGCATTCTTTTGGGAAAGAGAGCAAACACGCTACAGCTACCATTTCAGCCACCAACTTGAGCCTTGCAGCTTCCAAAAAGAGAAGCTCAGCAGAATTTGTAAACATGCCCTCACTGCTTCTCCTAGCCCCTGTGGATAGCCAGGAGGCTGGGGGGTGGCATAGCCTCCCTGCACAGGTTGGAAAACTGAGCCACTGAGAGGCCCAGGCTTTGTCCCAGGGCATATCCAGCTATGGCCTGATAGAGGTGATGGAGCTGGGACCAGAATCTGCCACAGTTCTCTGTAGAGACCAATCCAGTAATGAATCAGTGCCTACCAAGCACTGCAGAGAACGCAGAAGAAAGATAAGATACGGTCCTGCCCACCGAGAATTTATGATCCGGTTGGATTACTGTTACTTCCACGATGCAATAATGTTTTCATTAATGTCTTCGAACTCCAGATAGTACTTGCCTCCCTCCCTCCTTATTCCTCATTAGTGATGGGCTGGAGGGCGGGCCTCCCTCTCCCGAGCCCCATGCTGGTCCTCATCTGCCTCCCCTGATGGAGAACCAGGGCTGTAGGAGACAGGATTTAGGAGTACCGATCTATGTATACACGCACATGCGTGCGCACACACACACACACACACACACACACAAACACACACACAGGCCTTCTCATCCTAACCACCCTTTAATAAGCACGATTCTGACCCCTACGACTTTCTGTTTGCTGGAGGTAGCTCTCCCCCTATAAGCTGTTCTTCAAAACTCTTAGCCTTTCTGCGTGTGCTTGGTGTGGTGCATGAAAAGTCGATTCTTTGTGTTGCTCCCATCTAGAGGGGAGGTCATGAGGTTTAGACCTCTGCTATGTCTGGCGGGGAGCGGGGAGGGCTCCCAGGGGAATGGGCGGGGAGGATGGAGGGGAGCAACGGTTTATTTATTCCTCGCCCTTTCTCTGCTCCCCTTCCTGCGGGCTGGTGCTCACTCATCCAGCCAGGAGACCCCCACAGTAGGCCGAGCAAACCTTGCCCGAGCTCCTCCCTAGCGGGGACAGCTCTGTCGGTAGAGAGAGCCAAGATGGTCCTCTTCAACCTTCCCCCGCACCCCAGAGGCGGCAGGGCTGGGCTGGGCAGGGGCAGGTGAGGCCTTCCGAGTTTGGAGGAGGCGGGGAGGCCAGTGAGGGGAGGCTGGTGAGGAGGGTAGAAGCGAGGCCGCCGCCGAGCCTGTGTGGCTGACCCTCCGTGTCGTTGCTTCCCCCCGTCCCCGGCAGGTGCCCATTCTGCATTTATTCCACCAACCGCCCCGCCGCCATGGAGTGCCACCTCAAGACCCACTACAAGATGGAGTACAAGTGCCGGATCTGCCAGACGGTGAAGGCCAACCAGCTGGAGCTGGAGACGCACACCCGGGAGCACCGCCTGGGCAACCACTACAAGTGTGACCAGTGCGGCTACCTGTCCAAGACGGCCAACAAGCTCATCGAGCACGTGCGCGTGCACACCGGGGAGCGGCCCTTCCACTGTGACCAGTGCGGCTACAGCTGCAAGCGTAAGGACAATCTCAACCTGCACAAGAAGCTGAAGCACGCCCCCCGGCAGACCTTCAGCTGCGAAGAGTGCCTGTTCAAGACCACACACCCTTTCGTCTTCAGCCGCCACGTCAAGAAGCACCAGAGTGGGGACTGTCCCGAGGAGGACAAGAAGGGCCTGGGCCCCGCCCCCAAGGAACCAGCCGGCCCCGGGGCCCCACTCCTCGTCGTGGGGAGCCCCCGGAATCTCCTGTCGCCCCTGTCAGTCATGTCCGCCTCCCAGGCTCTGCAGACCGTGGCCCTTTCGGCCGCGCACGGCAGCAGCTCTGAGCCCAACCTGGCACTCAAGGCTTTGGCCTTCAACGGCTCCCCTTTGCGCTTTGACAAGTACCGGAACTCGGATTTTGCCCATCTCATTCCCTTGACAATGTTGTACCCCAAGAACCACTTGGATCTCACATTCCACCCTCCCCGACCTCAGACTGCGCCTCCCAGCATCCCCTCACCCAAGCACTCCTTCCTCGCCTATCTCGGACTGAGAGAACGAGCAGAGACTGTCTGAGGGCAGCCGTGTTCTGTACCAAAAACAAAGAGACAAAGACAAAACAAAAACCCACAAAACTTAAACACAACCCCAGCAGGTGTATGTTGCTGCAAAACCTACAGGCCCCCGGGTCTGAACCACGTGTACTGTATATCTTTAGTAAGGAATAGAGAATTGGCTCTGTGTGTATACCTATTGCATTGACCTGAAAGCTGCTTTATCCAATCTTCAGAGAGGTGACCTACTGCATACTTCTACCTTCAGAGGCATGCCTCCCCAGCTACCCACTCCCACTCTCAGCCCTTCTCTGTACTTTGATCTGAAAGGAATTTTGTCTTGTTAAGCCCTAAAGAGAGTGTCCTTAATAGCAATCAGCACTTGTATGCTTATAGACTGGTGCATTTGGTTTTCTGTTGGGTGAATGGGGCGTGTGGGTGTTGTGGATTCTGAAAGAGAAAGCTGTGTGTCGTGTGCCATGCCGTTTCTGTTTCTTCGTCTTGGCTTCTTTAACAGCGATGAACGTTCTTTTCCCTCCCGGGGTTGTTCATCTGTGACAGTCTCTCCACGAGCTCCTTCATCACCTTTCCCTCTCTATTTTATGGCTTCAGAGTGGTAGGGCCTGGTGCTTAACTCGATGAAGGACTGGTAGACACCCACAGCGCTGCTGGAGATTTCCGACCGGGTGCCAGAGACCTCGTGCTCAGATCTTCTTGGTTATGAAGACGCAAGAACCGAGAGTCCAGTCCGGAAGAAATATCTGGCAGCACTGCAGCCAATATCACAGAACTTAAGTGTGGTGTGTGTGTGTGTCTGTGTGTGTCTGTGTGTGTACCATACATATACAATGTGTATGGTACACACACAATACATCATTTTTTTAAGGGCAGATTATACATATATATATATATGTGTCTGTGTATATATATATATATATATGATGTATTAAATTCAGTGGTTACCATTCATTTGCAGGAAAAAAAATTGTATGAGTGAAAAATTTTATGGTTGATAAATCCAGCCAAGGAGATTAAAGAGGTTTGGATAAATTCTGGGTATAAATGCTCAGACTAAAAAAAAAAAAAAAAAAAAAAGCAGTTTTGCACAGTGCTTTGGTCTTGCACTAGTTTTTGTTTTTCATCCGCAAAAAAAAAGTAAAATGAAAGGAAGAAAAATGTACCTTTTCTATGGAATGAGTAGACTGTATGTTTGGAAAATTTTGTCACAACCTCTCTGACATATAACGACCCAACAAAAAGGTGCTGTTTAGTCCTATGGTTCAATTCATGCCCCTGAGACGTTTCCCTTGTGTTTGCAGATTGTCTGGCTACAGCGGTGTTCTCCATGTTATTAATGATTCTGTATTCCATGTTGTTAACGCCTGGTAGCTATAACCTGCTAGGAGGCTGACTTTATACTTATTTAAAGCTTTTATTTTGTGGTCATTAAAATGGCAACTTATGTGCAGCACTTTATTGCAGCAAGAAGCAGATGTGGATTCGTTGCATAGCCCTTTGCGAATCTTAAAAAAGTAATGGGTGATTTCAAAAGGAAAGGATGTATTTGGCCGAATATCTTAATTGCTTGTATTTGTAAGACAACAGAATTTCCAGCATAAAACAGGTTGAAAGGGCAGGAAGAAATGTGCTTTGTATAATAATGGAAAGTTTGGAATATAAAAGTTTATATATTATTTATCTATTGAAGAACTGGTATACAAGAGGAATGCTTTCTTACTGCGTTGCTGTTTTCCATCATGTGTTATCCTAGAGTTGGGATTTTTCTTTTCATCTGTTTCACCAGGGGAAAATAAAAGCATCCCTGATTTTCTTCCTCTAGTCAGTTTGCGTCACTGAAAGCCCCCTCGAACTTGGTACAGTTCTACAGGAAGCCAGAAGACTGTACCATCGGTCCATACCATGGACTCCCCTACCCCCACACCCACCCTTCTTCCCCCAGACCTAGCAGGTGTGCTACACTTCCCTTTGCCAGTCCTCCAGCCCTGGCAAACCTGTTTACACTAAGGAGATGTCCCCAAGGGCAGGGAGGCTGAGCCAGCTAGGGCAGGAAGCTCCCGAACCCTCGGTCATCCTCCGGCAGAGACATTTGCTCTTGGCTACGTGAGAAGCGTCGTTCAACCTCGCCATGTCAATGTCTCGGTAAAAGACACTATAGACAGTTACGGACAATACACTCCAAGAATACTGGGCGTAGGGGTGGGTTGGTTTTTTTAAAAAGTCCTGTCTTTAACCCCATATAATGGAGAATGTGCCACTTGGCTAATAATGTGCTTTCAAAATTACAAGTTCAGTGATGACAGAAGAGGGCCACGGGGATCCCACAGAGGCTGGCAGAACAGGCGAATCGCACAGAAGCACCAGCAGGTTAAAAACCTGAAGGGTGGCCCTGACAGTTAGGACTGCAGGTTTTACAGCATGCCACGTGTGCAATAGGAGGTCCTCGGTTGAAACTTGCAAGAGCGAGAGGGGTGTCCGAAGGAGATGTTTACTGCTCAAATGCCATGCATTTCACTGCTTGCCACTGAACTTGTATTTGAATGACTTAGTTATGCTTAATGTAATTGGGCAACTTTTTTAGCACTTTGGAAAGAGTCATCAATCTTTCTGGTAAATTATAAAAGTTTTCTGAGTGAGAAAAGGTGTGTTTGGAGTTTGTTTGACTTTTTATATTATTATTATTGTTATTAATAAAGAAAAATCTACAGCATTTTTTCAGACTCCACCGAGATAATATATACCCCTGAATTTGGTTTGCAGTTCGATACTCAGGGAAGGATTATTCCATAGATATCCTTTCCGTGTAAAACACTAACGTCTTTGAGAAATTCACCTGCCAGCTAACTTCAATTCTGTTCTCACTATGCATTCTTCAATGAAAGCTAGCTTATCTGTCCATATAGTACTGCAGTTAGAATTCTCAGCACTTTCTTGCTTCTATCCTTTTTTTAACTCCTCATATTACGTTCAGATGATCATACTGTCAAGGTTTGTGTACATTACTGAAAATTTGTATTGTATAAAGCTTTTTGCATTACAAGGCTGTACAGGGTCATTTTGACAGTAACTGGTATATTTCTTTGCATCTTATGTTGCATTGCCAATTTCTAGTGTATCCAGTTTGGAAGTATAATATACTCTAATTAAAACAAAAAAAAGGTTGGCTATACTCTTTGTTTCTTTTCTTTCTCCACCTCCCCCTACCTTGGTTGCCATCCTTGACTACTTGTTAAATCTCGGGGTATTATTTGCCTTGCTTTGTTCCTATTTTAACTTCTTGCGTATTTTAAATAAGGCTAGGAAATGTCCACTACTAGTTATAGCCATGGGAAAATGCAAGTTTTGAACAGCCATGGTTATAATGCAAACTGTCATTGTGTAAGTCATTAATAGCCATTAAGGCTGAGAGTGTATCCATCACTCAGTACAGTTGTAGACCGGCTTCTTCCTGAAATTACTTAGTGACATTTTAAAGTGCTCACCAGCCTTACCTTCTCCTGCTTAACATCATTTTACTGAACCATGGCCAAAGGGCAGGGGGGGGGGGGGACACAGATGAACAATTCCATTTATCCTAATGAAGTTTGGCAACTATGAGATTTTGATGGGGGGGATGGCCTATTTTGCGAGCTAAATAAAAATCTATCCAAATGCAAGTAGTGATTTGCCATTCAAAGGAAGCTATCGGAGAAAGAAACTGAGGCCAAAACAAAAAATGCCAAGCACACTAAGTGTACAGTAATTTTTTTAAATCCATTTTAAAGTTCGGTTCCTTAGAGGTCTTCCCTATGAATCTTCAATGGTTGATAAAAAATACAAAACAGCAAAAGAGAATGTTCTATCTAGTTCAAAGCTTGCATGCTTATAAATATAATGGCCTTTGCTCCTGTAAGAAATTATGAACTGCTTCACTCTGAAAAAGATCAAGTTTACTTTTTCAATAAAGTGAGATGTAGAAGTCACTTTGAAAATGACCAGTCACTAACCAGACATTATTTTCTGCTTCACTTTTTCATCCAATAGCTATTTATAGGTGATTGAATCAAGTTCTTGCACTTGATTCAATACCAGTTTTGTTGGGGGGTGGCTGATATTTACTGAAACTATTAAAATAAGTCTGACTTCCTTGCCTTTTGCTAGTACTACAGGTCGGAGTGGCTTTTCATTTTGTCTACGTAGTGTTTTTTTCTTAGATCCCACAACTATGTCACATCTTAATCACCCTGTGACTGAAAAGGCCAGAAATACGAAGAAAAGGAAATCATCAGTTTTATAATGGTCTCCCGCTTAACGGGCTTCCGATGACTGAGGAATGACTTGGGGTGGGAGCCATGCAGGATGAACCGGACCGTGGCTGCCAACCTCTCCACTTACCTAGATTGCAGCAGGTACATGGAGGCGGCTCCAAGCCAGTCATGTGGCCCCAACTTGAATTTAATCTGAAATCAGACAAACTTTTCCTACTGTCATGTTAAATAAATATACGTGAAGCTAAGGCTCAAAGCCCTGTTTTCTATAGTATGTCTACGGCTTTATGAGCACAAATACCTCCTTAGCCACGGAAGCCCCATATTCGAGCCCCTGCCTGTGCAAGGTGATGTGGGGCAAGGACTGAAGGAGAAGGCACATCTCATGAGTGGCTGAAAGAGGACTCAAGTCCCCCCACAGCTGTCAGTCTTCAGGGAGGATGGAGACCCAAGAGGAGCTCTAGGCATACAAAAGGTGAGGGAGGGAAGAAAGGGAATAGCAGCTGAGTAACCACATCCTGCTTGCAGAAGACCGGAATCCTTCCCAATGGTGCCTTAGAACCTGTAAGCAAAAGTACAGGATAAAAGAAAGCCCTTGGGGATTTGGGCTCCATCCCAAAGAGCCATCAACCACAAATATTCCAGACACCCCAGCCAACATTCTTATTCATACCACCATCTCAAAACAGAAAAGCCCTACACGAAATGAAGTTTATTGTGCAAATAACTACCATTAACTAACAAAGCAGGTATCCATAAAGCAGTCCCTGGAGTAAATAAGTGTAGTGACTGGGGGGTCTGAGGGACCCATTCTTCCCCTCTCCAGAGTCTGAATGGTGTCAACTTCTCAATCAGGACCTCTTCTTTAGGAGGTAGCAGAGCTCCTGTTCATGATTCTTTCTTGATAGCTGGGTCTATAAAACAGGAAACGCAAATGGTGCTCATACTGGTCAGTGCTGCAGAGGGGAAAAGAAAGTCGACTGCTATATCCGTTTGGAATTCCGTTTTGATAAGAATTAGGATAAGTATTCGTTGATTAGTTCTTAGTTTTCAATAGAATTATCAACCCAGAACAGAACCCACCACAACTCACACTTCAGACTTACTCCACCCCCCACCCCCCACCAGCCCCCATCACCCCTGTGCGGCTCCCCAACGGGTGGTTTTTCCACCCTAGTTGGTTCAAGACTATCTGGATTACGGGCAGTCTCTTCCAGCCTTGAGCGCCATTGCCACGGAATCAGATCACCTGAGTTAAGGCCTGCCTCAAAAGCTATAGGCTGAATTAAATGATCTGTAAGACCCCTTCTGCCCTCCAACAGATAACATAAAATAAACAGTGACCCTGTCATTCTCAGCAAGCAAAAGTCAGCCCCTGGGAACAAAAGTGGTCACAAAGCAGAATCCTTGCAAGGCAGTCATAGCAAAAATGACATCTCAACATTTTCAAACCATAACAGACTCAATGGAGAAAAAAAAAATGGCTAAAAATATTTTTCTGCCCACTTCAGAGTTTGGGAGGTCTAAAATATTTCTCTTCTGATTAAACACTAAATCATCATGCTTGGATCGCCTGTAGTCATCTGGAGGGTGACTTCAACATATTTTACCAAACTGTGGGTACTCGATTCTGGTTAGATGAGTTAGAGGTAACCAGATGGGGATGGTAAGGGTTGGCCTGCATTCGTCTAACTTCGCCCCCTCTCCTTCTGCCCACTGGCTGCTTCCCGCCTCCTCCAGGTGACCAGCAAGACTGGGACTGCTGAGCTCTCTGGCGCCACGTTTCAAATATTTTCTGTAGAACAGAAAAGAGTTGCCTGTGGCAAGTAAAAAGATATTTTAGTTTTAATAAAATGAAAGAAGATACCAAGTATGCTTATTCTGCCACTTGTTTAAAAAGACTCTCAGCCCCTGGGGCGCCTGGGGGGCTCAGCTGGTTAAGTGGCTGACTCTTGATCTCAGCTCCGGTCATGATCTCAGGGTTGTGCAATGGAGCCCCACATCTGGCTCCATGCTAGATGAAGGCTGCTTGAAATTCTTCCTCTCCCTCTCTCCCTCTCTCTCTCTAAAGACAAAACAAACAAACAACAACAACCAAGAAACTCTCAGCCCCCAAACTCTAAACACATTATGAAAGCTCCCAGGGACTTCCACTGGATGGAAAACCTCCATGTGTTTACAGAGACAGATGGAAAGAACTGATCTATCCCCATCAGTAGACATTTAAAGCCAAGAGAAAACACTGGTCTAGGACCAGGGAAAGTTATCTAACCATTCTCTGGTCTGAATATAGGACTCCACCCCAAAATGATCAGTGTGTTTCTGATCTTAAAGATTTCTAGATAGGGATGCCATTACTTGGCTTCACTGTGTTTTTATTTTCATTTTAAATGAAATTCCTAATTAGTAGTCCACAGACTCATGGACCAACAAGCCCCTATCCTCTTATATCCCACTTCAAACAGAATGCCTGTTACCATATTCTTTGTGCAATAGGTTTGATCGGCATTTGTAGTCTCCCCCTATGAATGTATTTTCTAGGTCTCCCTAAAAAGCAGAACCTTGAAATTTGGGGAAGCAATTCCACAAACAAAATGGAGGACTAGAAAGAGTGAAGCAAAAAAGAAGGGAAAGCCAACCCCAGGTGTATTGGCCAGCTTGTCTTTGCTGTGATCCAGTGGGATGCAATCCCCCCAGAAACTCTCATAGGAAGCTGTGTAAATGTATCTCAGAAGTGACAGCCCAAGGGACAGAAGAAAGAAGGAGTTGGAGTAACCCCAGAGTGTTAAGTGCTTTGCACTTACAGGCTTGGCTATGATTTAGAATGACTGCATAGGTTCCCATAGGCAGCCTCGAAGGTGACAAAGAAGTCAATGGTTCAGAACTCGAAGGGCACCTGGTGAAGCTAAGGTCAGATGCTGTCAATTATACCTAAGTTATAGCTGGTTACTATAGCAGAGGCTCGCTTAAGAAGGGGAGTGTGTGGGCGCCTGGGTGGCTCAGTGGGTTAAAGCCTCTGCCTTCAGCTCAGGTCATGATCTCAGGGTCCTGGGATCGAGGCCCGCATCGGGCTCTCTGCTCAGCAGGGAGCCTGCTTCCTCCCTTATCTCTGCCTGCCTCTTTGCTTACTTTTGATCTCTCTCTCTCTCTGTGTCAAATAAATAAATAAAAATCTTTTAAAAAAAAAAGGGGGAGGTAGTTTGTGAGATGGGGAACAATAGATATCCAATGAAATTATCATATTTGGCAAGAATGTTGCCATCACTTTGGCCTCTAAACTAATGCTGGCTATATATCCAACCTACTGAGTTAGCCCAAAGCTCTTCTCCTTCCCTCTGGTTGGAGTTGGGCAGAGCCAAGGACAGTGTTGGGTCATGATGCTACGGAATGGAAGATGTGGCACAGGAGAGGCAGGTGAAGGCTCTAAAAGATAGAGTCTGCTTTTTGATTTCTGTGATGAAATTGAGCTCTTCTAAGACTCCACTGGGGGAAGTCACTTGACAGACACATTGACTGCCTCCTACCTCGAGACCCTCCTTGATCTGGGGAAGCTACATGAGAACCCAATGAGGCCAAAAGAGAGGAGACATCCCTCAGCCTTCGGAGGCCAGCCTCAAGCCCAACCAAAAGGCATCCTGGTATCTCTCAATGGTACCAACTTACCATGAGTGGGGATCCAACAAAGGGGTCAGCAACTAGACCTCAAAGAGGAATAAAATGGTTACAGTTGGTTTGCTTGGTGTTGTTTCCGTACATGTATCTTTTGGATATATGTCTCCCAGGCATCTGGCGCTCAATAGGGAAGTATCCATCCTCAAGGAAAACAGCCAATTGAAAGTAGAATAGGGAATGGGTCATCTCTGTTTCTTTCTATCTCTAACCCACAACCAGCAGTCCTTTTGCTAATGGAGGATAGGGCTCAGCATGCACTGATGGATAGTTACATAGATACATATAAAATATATATAAAGAATGCATACAGTATATACATAATATAGATATAAACATAGGAGATATGTATTTGTGTGAGAGCATCCAGAAGGCAGGCCATGAATTTTATTATGGGATTCACATTATTATACGATAATTTTTTTTTCATTTTTCCTCTGTGCTGTTGCAAATAAATACAGGTTGATGAAAGAGTAACATATGAAAGAATAATTAAGGGTCAAAGAAATCCCATTAATCAGACTATCCCCCTGCCCATCTTTTCTACAATTAAATAAATGGGCACAGCAAAGGGTCATCACCATACTATCAGTCAAGGTCCCATCTCTTTATGGCATCAGACAATAGACCTAGCAGCCACAAGAGCTAAATATGTGGGAGTCTGGGTTACACAAAGAGACCATGTATCTTTCTAAATGGGCAGAACAATACTTTCCTCCTGATGAAGGACTTTACAATTTGGCCTATCTGCCTGTGAGTAAGGCTAAATTGTATGCATGCACGACTTCGTGCCACAAGATCCTATCTTTAAATATGAGCTCCTGACATTACCCAGAATCCCATGCCTCCCTCATTATTATTCCCTGCACCTATCCCTCACACACAGTGTCCATCCCGGTTGGCCATATTCTAAAGCAAATCCAAGTCTATCCGACCAATCGCTTCTCCCTCGCCAACAAACTCCTCCGCGTTCTAACCTTGACCAATTTCTCTGCCTCACATTCATTACTTAATGATCAATAAATATGTGGGAAGTCACAAGTGAGCAGCTGCTATGAAACAGAGACATACCTGTCCCGGCTTTGAGGAGTTTATCAACCAACAGAAGAAATTAATGTTTGAACAAACGTATTCTAATACCAGGAAAAAGACACATATATTGCTGTGGAAAAATTGAATAGTTACTAATTCCAGCCAGGGTGAGATGTATTTATGAGGGAGATAACCCCATGCAAACTGCAATCTAAACGACAAGTAGAATTTTCTAGGCAGAAGAAGTGGGAAGGGCATTCCAGATTGAGAGAACAGCTTGAGCAAAGGCAAGAAGGTAAGAAATTGCATAGTGGATTCTGTTGTGCTAGAAGATCATAATGAAACCAAACAAAGCCAGCTTGCGCAGGGCTCTAGACCCCTTGTTGAGGAGACTGAATGTCTAAACTACTCTGTGGTTAGTAAGCGCTAAGAAAAAAAAAATTGAGGAAGAGAATGGTGTAATCTGACCTTTGTTTTAGGAAGCTAATTCTAGCAGAGCTACCAAAGGAAGACTTGAATGACAAAAAAAAAAAAAAAGCAGAGAGATGTGCTATGTTCAGAATGTCCCAAAGGGAAGCCATCATCCTCTCACTCAGACGTGCCCCTGCTCCTTATTCCTTAGCTCAATAAGGGCACACCATCCTCCAAATGACCCAAACTATAACACCTGGGCTCAACTTTGCCCCCCTTTCCTCTCTCCTCCTCCTTTCTCTTCCTCCCTTTCTTTGGCCAGCCAATCCATCAGAGTTGTGTTTATCTGCCAAGTATTTCATGACTCAATCTTGTCTTTCCATGTTTAACGTCCTGGTGCGCATCCTTAGCACCCTTGCCAGGGGTCTTGCAATAACTTCTCGTCTGAACGTGACATTTTTGCATAGGAAAGACTGTAAACTACTTATTTCAGAGCTCGCAAGAAGGTTCCTGATCAGACTTGTGGACACAAAAATGAGAGTGGAGCCAGCAGACAGGGTGATAACATCGGGGCAGCGACGGCACCAAGGAAAGAGCAGCAGAGGCACCAAAGGCAGGATGTGGGGAGACGCCATCTTCGTGGAGAAGCAGGACGAAGCCACTCAGGAGACTAAGAAGAGTGACTAAGCAGCAGAGAAGTCATAGGCAACACTGGACAGAGGGATGAGTAGGGTGAATTTGGATTTTAGCCTTTACCAGTTTGGTGGACCTCAGCGCTGAGGATGTGGTTTCAGTGATAGGTTGGGGATGGAAACCGAACTCCTATGGATAAAAGAAAGAATTGATGGTGAGGATCTGGTGACAAGGAGAAAAGACTGCTCTTGCATAGTCAGGTAGAGAGAGAGAAAAATCAGGTATGCCTGGCCCTTGCCAAGAGATGCCCAATCTTCCCTTCTCTCTCAAGGAAATCTCCTTTCCCCTTTCCCTCCTTCACACGCTTTCCAAGAAGTGTAAGCTGCTGACATTACAATCCCCAGCCACACTCCACACCAATTTTCCATATCACTTCTGACATAACTCATCCTCTGAGTGCGTGAGGTCTGTCTTCACAGCATGCCTGCTTTGCTGGGCCGCCTAGACCAGTTTCTGTTAGTCCAAGACATCCACAGGAAATGGGCTGCATGGATAAAATTTAGTAGCACTTCCGAATACAAAAGTCTAGGGACATGCAAAAAAGTTGGTCAAGAGATGGAAAGTCAGTTCCCCAGCCCCCATCTACTTTGGTTAGAATTATAAAAATAAGGATTTCAGTATGGAAAGATGAAGGCTTAGAAGGAATATGATAGGGCTCTAAAAAAAAAACCATGATGGATGTGGCCAGAAAGCACAGACTTAGTCACCAAATTCCAGAATATTAGACCCAGGGGGTAAATCTTGAAGCTTAAGAGAGGTTGTTTATGTTGGAGCCCTGACTAACTGTCCCTTTCTAAGATTTTGCAAACCCGACCTTTGTGGAGAGCAATGGATCTCAAATCCTTCTAGGCTGCACATGGCTTCTTCAGCTGGGGAAAAAGCCATAGCTCAATTACTCTATCCCTGCTTGCTGTCATCCCCCCAAGAGGAGAAAAATCGCCCTCATCAGACATAATGGAAAGAAAGGTACTGGAGTTTATGAGATAGAAGTGAAATAATCTGTTTCTTGCTAAATATCATGAGAAAATTATTAATTCATGCCAGAAACACAAATATAAACATTATCATATTGAAAGCGTTTATTCTGAAGGAGACCATCTGGCAGAGCCTCGTAGACCACACTTCGAGAAGCAGACGGTATGTGTTACCATGGTGGGCTCATCCATGAAAGCTGCAAGTCCAGAGCAAGTGAAAATTTAAGGGTTTTGAGGAGAAGGCTTTGCAGTAATGACATCTGCTAGATACTTGTCACGTGTTTCTTGAAAGCTGGCCCTGCATTTACAAATGTTGTTATATGGGGCCCCTGGGTGGCTCGGTCGTTGGGCATCTGCCTCTGGCTCAGGTCATGGTCTTGGAGTCCTGGGATCGAGCCCCGTATCAGGCTCCCTGCTCGGCGGGAAGCCTGCTTCTCCTTCTCCCACTCCCCCTGCTTGTGTTCCCTCTCTCACTGTCTCTGTCAAATAAATAAAATCTTTAAAAACAACAAAAGAAAAACAAATGTCGTTATATGAAAACCTACATTTTCAAAACAAGGGGTGGGTATTATTTCAGAATTTCTCCCTTTAAAAATGGATGCTTTCCTCAGGCACCAAATTCCAGAAAAGTATTTACATAACAAAGATATAGAACACTAATTGTTGAACATAAAGACTGGATAGAAGATGAAGGAGAAGGTAGGAAATCTAAGGAGTTAGGAGCCACAATCAATTATAGATCAACCCCAAATTAAAAATACCGTACAGCACCATTAGATTATAAATACACGGTTCTTTCTTTGTAAAACACAGTCTTAAAAACCACACACCAAGGGTGCCTAGGTGGCTCAGTCGGTTAAGCATCTGCCCTTGGCTCAGGTCATGATCCCAGGGTTCTGGGATCGAGTCCCACATTGAGCTCCCTGGTCAGTGGAGAATCTGCTTCTCCCTCTCTCCTTTGTCCCTCTTCCCCGCGCCTTCTCTCTCTCCCTCTCTCACAAAAATAAATAAAATCTTAAAAAAAAATCCTCACACTGTCACACTTTTTGCAGAAGAGCAGGAATACCTATAATTTGGAAAGTACACCCTCTCTGGAGATGGACAGAACACTGGGTATGCACAAAGTAGAGAAAACCTTGCATTCCAGAAAAGAAGAAATGCTGATGGCAACCTGAAGAAACACCCAATTCCTTTGAGGATCCAAGTGAATCGCATTCACCCTGCTGCCCTCTATTTTCATATGATTCCTGAACTTAACGTTGTGTGCCTCTTCTGCCTTCAGAGACGCTATCATTGGTTGAACATCAGTTCTTCGTTACCCTTTTCTAAATCTCCTCCTCTATGTCCCACATCCACTCCAATGGGCGAACCTAGAGAATCTATGGAACAAATTCCAGTCTAGAATACACAGGGCTCACAGAGCTTGATCTTGATAGTCTCAGCACTTGAGAGCTCATTCCCATGATCACCTCCCATCCCACCCAAGACCATCAAGTATCCACCGGCCAACTTACAATCACTATGTATGGAGTCATCTGAAAAGAGCCACACCACACATCGGAATGGCATTAATATGATACACTGCATTCCTATTTAGGCATGTCTCAAATTCTAATGTGAACAGCCACATCTATCAACTTCGAGCTCAGTATTTTCTGGGGTGGCAGGAAGGGCTGCAGCTTCTCAAGCTGTAATTACTGTTCAGCTCAGAGAGTGAGTCACTCAGATTATACAGGCTACATATGTTCACTGTCTCTTCATATCAAACACTTGAATGTGTATATTTACAGGGGAAAGAAACGGCCATCTTCAATGATGACTCCTATATTTTTCATACTTTTAAAAGTTTATTAACTATTTTTAAAGCTGTTTAAGAGGTAAGACATGCACGTGATAAAATGCAAACTGATTCAGTGATTAGGTTTCAAGAAGAATAACTTTAATTTTGGTGGCATCTTCTGCTTTTGTTTGCTCAGGGGTGCTGTGACAAGTTGAGCCCTTCCTGAATCTCTCCTCTATGCGAATCAATAAAACATTCAGATTCCTCGGTCCAGAGCAGTAGCTTCTGGGGAGATTGGCAGAGCCTCGCATGCCAGACCTTACTCAGGTGTCCTAACCTGCTGTAAGCTTGGTCGTGCGCTGTCGTCTCGGTCCACATCTATAAGCTACTCATGACAGCCCATGTGGTGACAGATGACAAAAATGAGTGAATGAACTATTTCTTTATGCTTCTTATAAGCTATTAACCATTAAAAAAATGTTCAAGTAGGTAAATGAAAGATGAAGAAGAGAGAGGGAATGAGAGGCAGAGAAATGGCAGGACTTCAGAGCATCTGATTCCATTTCCTCATCATATGAAAGAACCCATGGTCTGGAGTGAGTAGAAGTTAAGGGGGAGGGAGGGGAGAGACTGAGAGAAAGAAAGATACTTGCTAATAATTAGTAACAATAATTGTTTGTATAACTAATTAAACCAAGGAAATCTTCTGGTTCAGTCTCAGCATCAAATCACAGAAAAAACAGTCCCACAGAAACAGTAGAAACAGTAATTCAAGTCTTAGCCTCTCCATAAAACACCAAAGAAGGGAATATACTCTTGATGTACATGCAAAATCTTAAAAAATCTCCTGAGAACATTTTCTTCACCTTATTGACAATGAATCCCTCCAAATCTTACTCTTCTCCCTTTCTCTAGAACACCTTAAAATCCTCCCTCCAAGAGGGAGAAGTAGACCCTCTTCTCCCCTCCTTAGCACTTAGTATATAGATCCCTGGAACTTTTCTGGTTTTTTTCCTTACTGCCCCACATCCTAGAACTAAAGAAAGCCTGGAGCCTTCTGACTGAAAAAGCCTATCAGTTCCAAGGAGGATAAACTTTAAAAATAAGCGGACACATAGAGATTTCATAATAAAACTCCAGAACATCAAGGTGGAAAGGATACAACAAATAAAACTCCAGAACAACAAAATGAAAAAGTCCTAAAAGGTAAAATAGGATACAGATAGATCACCTATGAAGGAGTGAAATTCAGAACAATAGAAGATTCAAGAAAATAATGGAAAGGCAACTTAGAAACATTCAAGAAAAATAAATTCAAACTCAGAGTTGTATAATAAGCCAAACTCACACTCAAGAGAGAAAATAAAATATATTCTCAGACACTCAAGCCCTCAAAATTTATTATCTACAAATACTTTCTAGCAGAGAAAAGAGAGCAAAAGAATAACCTACCAAAGGATATACTCCAGCAAAACGAAATATGAATAGAAAAGGTGATCAAGTGGCAAAGAAGAATGTGGGGTTTTTTTTAAGTTAAGCTCTATGCCCACTATGGGGCTTAAACTCATGACTCCAAGATCAAGAATCACATGCTCTACCAACTGAGCCAGCCAGGTGCCCCGAATGCACATGTGTTTTATTTTTGTAATTAAAAGGTTATTTTTGTGGTGGTTGCCATGATGGCATGGGGAGAGATGTGCAAACTGAGTGGAATGGGAGGTACAGGTTTCAAGCTATAGAACGAATACACCATGGGGATGAAGGATACAGCACAGGGAATATAGTCAAGGGTATTGTAATGGAGACAACTGGTATGGAGACCGATGATAACTACACTTGCGGTGAGCACAGCATAACACACAGACTTGTGGAATCACTGCATTATACAACTGACACTAATATAACATTGTGTGTCAACAATACTTCAGTGAAGACAAAGTGATTTTTGAAAAGGCTAGAGAGGAAGGAAGGTAGAAAACACAATACTTTTAGAAACTTTATTATGGAAGTATAATTCACATACAATGTCATATCAGTTTCAAGGGTACTATGTAGTGATCTGGCATTTCTATACATTACTCAGGACCCACCAGGATTAAGTGTTCTCCCCATCTGCAACCACACAAAATCATTACAATACTATTGACCATATTCCCTAGGCTGTACTTCTCATGCCCATGACTTGTTTACTTCATGACTGGAAGTTCGCACCTCTTAACTCTCCTCACCTATTTCGCCCATTACCACACCTCCTCCCCCTGCAACAAACAAACCACCAGTTCTTTCTCTGTATCCGTGAGTCTGGTTTTTTGTTTCCATTTCCTTTCACCTCTGTATAACATGTCATTACGGTTTATAAGATGCTTTCAAATAAATTGTTAGAATCTAGAATCACAGGACCTACAAAAATGTTTTAAGAGAGACCACATTGGGGCAGATAGTAATTCCAGTAAAACTGGGAAATGCCGTCTCCGAGTAGTAGTAATGCGCTTCATGCCCCGGAAGCTGGCTGCTTCGCACCAGTCACCATGATGACAATGACCGTGGGTCTGAGGCTGGGCGACAATATGTGGATTCAGCAGGCTGCTTGTTTCTCTTATTCTGTCTACCGAGTTGGACTCCATTATGAGTTGGTAGAGAAGGAAATGAATGGAGGTAAGAACTGCAAAATCTCAGACCAGCTGACTGCACCGCAAAGGACTCGTTAGATGTCCAGTCCGTGGGGTCTATGGATTCACTCTACGCAAAAGGCCTGCTAATGAAAGGTCTTAGCCCCACAAAGGCTTCTGCTGAGAGGTTCACGGGATTGTTGCCTATGTCATATGCCATGAGTCTGAGGGCTGGAATCTCTCACTTGAACTTTTTCACACCATCCTGATGTACGAAAAAAAAAAGCAGCTGCCAAAAAAGCAAACATTTTCCTGTCTCTAAAAATAAAATGCTGGCAACACTTCAGGCCTCTGTGCCAAGACCTGGCCCTTCCCAGGATAAACAATAGGTGGCCAAGCTGATCACAGGCAAGCACTGAGCCCGGAAACAGGCCGGGGGCCAGCCTGGAATGCCTAGGTCGGAGCATGGGCAGCTGTAAAGCGAGAAGCCAAAGGTGGCCCTCCCACCTCTCCCTCTGCCCCAGCTGATGAAGGGCAGCTGCCACCCCCAGTCAGGGGCCAGGTGTGGCTGAGTGCAGCCGGCCTCACATTACATCAGAAACCTTGACCCAGCAGAGGTCACAGAGCTCCCACCATCCCCTGCCCCCAGAGCCCCAGGGTGCACAGCGACAGATTTGAAGGCTGTGAGAGCCTGTCCAGAGAAAGCTCCCCGGGAGGAAAAGTTTCCTAAGGATCCATCTGCATCCATCACTCAGGCTTGTGCCCATCACCTGTCAACTCCTCCAGGCCCTGCTGAGAACCCTCACCTGCTAGACACAGGCCCAACACAAGCCTTAGCGAATGAATGCTGTAATAACAGCCCTCGTTCCCGCTCTAATTGCCTCCTAGCTCCCTGCTTCCACAGCATTTGTTCAAGCCCCTGTGCCTTGTGATTAGGGTTCAAATCTTCCCTAGACCAAACTTGGCCTTTGGCTAGGTTGGGGAGTTGAAAGGGCTAAGAGGCGGTGAGGGGAGGAGAGGGACTAAATATAGCAAATATTTGCAGGCATATTCACTCCATAAACATGCTTCAGTGCAACAGAGGACCGACCCAGATGACGGATGTCACTCACCCAAGTGTCACATCATAAATAAAACCGAATGAGCCCATTCTCCTGCAGAACCAGAGTGACGCCTGTTCACACTATAAATATTTATGAAGTCATGGTCCTTAAAAGACTTTCTTTTTCCAGGTAAGTAGACGTTAATGTAAAAGTGGAGCCGAGCTTTTCCTAACAATTATGGAATGGTCACTGTAGCTTTTCAACGGCTATTCCATGGAAAGGGAAAAGAAAAAAAGAAAGAAGAAAAGGACAAATAAGGCCCAGATCCAAGAGGCTGCAGCACGAAGATCTCATTTATGGTAGTCAAGACTCATTCTCATTTCAAAAGTGACAGCATTGTCTGAGGTGGCGGAAACCAGGAGAAGCCCTATGGGTCCCCTTGCACCCAGGCCTGTGTAATGAAGGAAGCACAAACACATCCCTGTCACCCAAGTTCAGACCCCTCCCACCACCTCTGCTGAGACATTCTCCTTAGCGCTCTCATCCTGTCTCTTAGTAACCGAAAAAATGTACACCTCACCCCATTACTTGCTCATGTGCAAAGAATTCCCAGAATGTGCCAATGTGTGCCTGCGTGTCTCTCGGGTGTTTATGTAGAGCTCCCCCCAATCCTGCTGTTACTCCTGATTGCATTAGCGATGGCACCCACAAAAGGCGCCGGAATCGGACCAGCTTTTCCTGCGCTCTTCGCCACACGCTACTGCAAAGACAGCAAACACCCCCTGGGCTCCCAGCAGCTCGGCCATATTCCCCCTTCACCTGGAGATGCCAAACCATTGTCTCCAGGACAATACAAGCTAATTTTCATGTCACTTTGCAGCACATATGCTACTCATCACTTCAGTGCACCAAAACCCTTGCCCAAGTCCAGCAAGCCTGTTTCTTTCCCGGGGAGGGCCTTCTGCCCAGTCTCCCTTCCCCTGCAAACCACAAAGTGGTCCCTGCTAGGTCAGGCTGACCAGGCCCCCATAGGGAAAAAGTGAAGAATCTTCAGCTCTAACCTCCAGGAAGTCTTGTCCCACAAGGAACAGGAGCCTCTGGTTTTATGAAAATGAGTCACAGGCTGCCTTGACGGTGCCTATCTGGGGAGGCTAGGGCTGCCATGTATGGTCCGAGCACTGTGCCACCCACCTCTTCATGTAAGTCGGAGTTCTTTGCCAGGACAGCCTGAGTCATAAAACTCAGCACATTCCTTAGGCGTTGGATAGTCTTTCCTTGTTATTACTTAGCTTTTGTTTTAGGCAGCACCTGGTTTCATTTTAAAAACCCAAATAAAATCTCATGGTCAGGGCTCGGATGGGGTGGGGAGATAGGGAAGAAAAAGAGCAAGAAGGGAGTGAAGCCTAAGTTAGGGGAAGCAAGAAAGGGCTGTAGGGCGAGACCCTTCACAGGCTAGACCCAGAGCAGAACTGAGTTTTCTCAAAGTCCTTTTTACAATATATGATAAGGCACTTGATGTCTTGGGTCCCTCCCCAAATTAGGCCACAGTACTGAAAGCCCACTGACCTCCTCTGAGCCGCTACACTTTGAGTCTTCTCAATAAACCAACAGGCTTATTTTTGATAAATTCTAAGGGACTTTGCAATTATGACACTATGATTTTCATGTACCAGACTGTTACCTTTTCTCTTGGACCACAACCCCCAATTCATGTGTAAGGGACTATTTTCCCACAAGCTAATATTTGTTTTTTGTCTGTGATGAGTAGTGGAATGGGAGACAACAAAGGAAAAAAGGGGTAGACCCAACTACACAGATGTTGCTGGTTGAACCTGATTTGTGGCCAGGTTGTTTTGTAAACTCATCTGTAAAGCTGTTAAATTAGAATTAAAACAAAATTCTAATAATCGGTTCGCATATAGCAAACTAATACTGAATGAATCAATGAATCAATGATACCCGTTAACATGGAGAACTGTTTCCTTGGAGTAGTGAAGCATATTAATTACAGCATAAGACGGGGACCATAGGGCACTGGACTCAGAACCTGAGCAGGGGCTTTTACCTACGGCAGCCTGAAATTCTCTAAAGGAGGCTGGCAAAGGCAAAAATCCTGGAGGTTCCTGAGTGGCTCAGAGGCTGCTTTTCAATGCACGGTTTGGCGAGCTTAATGGAAACCATACGAAGGGATCCCGGAAACCAGACCAGATGGCTTCCAGGGAATGTATTTAGCTTAACCTGAGCTAAAGAACAAAAATAACCACTAGGAGTTCAGGGGTTAGGGGGGCGGATAGCTGTGGTGGTACGATTTTTAATGAATTACCTTTTCTATCCCGCAGGAATCATGAGAAGACGGTTTGGGTAAATGGAAATAAATGGAGCAGGGGCCAGAGGGCGGGGCAGAGATGGGGAGGAAGAGGTAGGAGGCAGCTACTTTCGTAACCGCACAGTTCGGCCTGCCCTCCGAGGACGCGAGCCTGCGGGGCCATTGGCTGTCCGGGACCGCGGCGGCTTAGTTCCCGCGCGCCGGGTTTCCGCGCCACCACCTCGGGTCCTGGCGCCCGGGCCCCGCCTCCAGCGCGCTCCGCACGGGAGGGCGGGCGGCGGACCGGACGCGGGAGGGGGCTGGGGGCGGAGCGTGGAGGGAGGAGGGGCCGGCGGCGGGGAGGTGGGCGGGGATTCTGAGCGGCGAGGCCCGTCCGGGGAGAGCCCGGGCGTGAAAGGCCGCGCTCTCCCCGCTCCCTGCTCCCCGCTCGCCGCGCCTCGCGTCGCCCCTGCCTCCCGATGGCGCGGGCGCTCCTGCTCCCCCGCGGCGCCCCGGGCGGAGGGAGGGCGGAGGGAGGGCGGTGCGAGGAAGGCCGCGGCTCTCCTGGGCTAGTGCTCTGAATACAAAAAAGCCTTTCTCGCGCCCATGCACCCCTCCCCGCCCGGGTCTCCCAGGGGGAAGGGACGGGCTCCTCCACGCGGGAGCCCACAGCTCTCGGGGCCGCAGCACCATTTCTGCGGTTCTTGCTGAGAAGTGTGACTCCAGGTATTTCTTTTTAAAAAGCTCAGTAATGATTATAACGATAACTTTTGTTCCCGCTTCCAACTTAAGAGAGACAAAAGAATTGAGGGTTCGGGGTGTTCGAAGCCCGAGAAAGAGTCCCAGAATGCCAGCCTGTGAAGGTCTAGATATTAGCGGGCCCTCTCCTACCTCAGAGTCGTTAATTAAGCAAACTGCAGGCCTCCACCTTCGGGACTTGGTTTTGCGACTCAGCTGAGCGACGATGACGGCCCTCCCAGACTGTAGTCGGAATACCGATCGCCTTCTGAGTCTTCAGAGGAGCCAGCCTTGCTTGTGCAATTACCCTGTTCCTGCAGCTGGAGAAAAATGTCCTGGTTGTTAGCACTCGCCCATCCGCAGAGGTTACTTTTTGCACAGAACTGGGTGGGAATGAAGTTGCGAAGGCCTCATTCTTGAACAGGAGTTGGGACTGTCTCTGAATTTTCTTCCAGCTCTGTTAACCTTCCTATTACACATATCGTGTATATATGTCAGGAAGGCCAGTCAATAAGCAGGAGAGAGAAAAAAAAAATGCAGGAACTCTAGAATCACAAACGAACGACCACTGCTTCTCGACTGGTCTTGCCTAATCATCCCTTGGTGGTAAGATTCTTTCCCGTCTTCCCTACTGTTCCTTTAGGCTGGAGTTCCTGCGTGTGAATTTCTCGCTTTCTAGGTTTACAACGTGAGTTTCTTGAAGATAGGACCGGGATATAGCAATATTAAGAAGATGGTTACCAAGGCTTTAGATGCCAGGCAAATACTTTCAAATGTGAGAATAATCCTTACCGGTTGCTGAAAATTTCATTCAATCCCTGCTTGTTGCTGGTGTGGGGAGTTTGTGCATTTTACATCTCAGTGCTTATTCTCCTCTCCCAAAATATGGCATCTCTAAAAATAATTAAGATTTTGCCTTGTCTAATAAATTAAAGGTCATGATTTATGTTGTGGTTAGAATTTCAGGCCCAAGGTTTCCCAAACAAGTGCCCCATATTCATTGTGTGAACTGGGTGTGTGTGGGGGGGTAGGGGGTTGGGGAGCTGAAGGGAGTACTTTCAGCCTGTTGTTGTACCCTAAAAAGGGTATGTAGTGCCCTTTTTGTGACACCATGGATTTGGTATTCTAGTCATGTGTATTAGGGGAAAAAAAACCCTAACCATTAAAATAGGAAGTGTTACTCAAGTACCACCTAACATTATCACAAGAACCACTGGTTACATACACATATAACTTTGGAAAAGGTTACCTATTAGACAAGGCAACCGCATTGCATAGGATGTAATGCCACTAATTTGTTAGGATTGTTGACCAAAAAGAGACTACTGTGAGGATAGGAAAATCACTTTAGGGGAGGGGGCCGGGGAAGTACCTCAAAGAGAAAGGCAACTGTTTCCCTCAACAGCTGCAGTCATTGGCAGTGGAATCGCTTGGCGCCAGCACAGCTCCACGCAGTGAGAGGGATTTGTTTATTTAGCAATAGTTAATGATTCTCCCAAGCAAGATCCAGGAGGCCCAGCTAGCGGTAAATAGACTTTCAGGAAATCATCTACCCTTCCTAGAAGGATGCAGCACCCTACAGTGAAGGGAGGTCCCTGCCCCAGCATCCCCCCCTGCCTTGCACAATATCTTTTAGTAGACTGTCCAGCTCCAAATGCCCCCAAAGAACTCCTTCCACAGCCTGCCACAGCCCTGCCTTCTCATGCTTGCCATGCTCTGTAGGAAAGTTATCAATTCCTAAAGCAGAAAAATCAAGACAAGTGCACAAATTCTCAAAGGGCATCATTCAATGCACTAGTTCCTGGGAACCCATGTGGACTGTCCAACCCTGCTCCATTACTAACTTTGTCAGATTAGCTAGCTGGTGCCCACAGACTAGCCTTTTCCAAAGTTATATGTGTATGTAACCAGTGGTTCTTGTGATAATGTTAGGTGGTACTTGAGTAACACTTCCTATTTTAATGGTTAGGGTTTTTTTTTCCCCTAATACACATGACTAGAATACCAAATCCATGGTGTCACAAATATAATTACTTAGGGTGAGGCTGGGATTTTTTTTCAAGTCCATTTAAAGGTGAATTAAAAAAAAAAAAGAAAGAAAGAAAAGGAAAAGAAGATAGCAAGAATAATTGTGACTTTTATATTAAATGAGGTGAAGTCAGTGGAGTACTTGCAGAAAACTAATTTCTATTCCTTTTTTCAACTCATTCTTTAGGAATCCCTGCCAGAAATCTTAAGACATAAAAAGAATTCCATTTTAGCATCCTGTTAAAAAAAATTCCTGGATCTTGAGAAAGTCTGATCAGGCAAGACAAAGCCACTGCTCTGGAGGGCCATGTGAGGGGGAGCAGGGATGGCAGAACTAGCATCTGAGGAGAGTGAGCCCAGGACGGTGGGCACCCGGGTGGGTCCCAGAAAGGAAGGCCAATCTGAGAACTCTCTGCCTTTTGTGCAAGAGGCAGAATCCAGCAAATCACTGATATCCCTGATGAAAATTTGGGCAGTATGAGAGAAATTTCCAGTTACCGTAAGCCTCTTTGAGGCTTATTTCCACAACAACTAGAGAAATCTCTACAAGAATGTTCATGGTGCTTTAAGAAAGAATGCTCATCAGAATAGTCTGTTTTTCTCTTCATCACTTGAATGCAAATTTGGGATCACCTTCCTACCAACTCTGCACACACACACCACCGTCCTCATGCCACACTAGGCACTTACTCACACTACCCCAGGGATCTGCTGTTGGGTAACAAGCCAAAAGACTCTTACATGCTTCAGAAAGTCTTTCTTTAGTTGATTGTAGTTGATCAGATTCTTAGATACTGGTTTTTTCATTCTCATACCTAATTGAAAGAGGCAATGTGTAAGTGCCTGTGGTAGAGTCTACCATGAGATGAATAAATGAAACTTACTAATATTCCTAAATCACCTTTTTTATTGTGTTATATTAGTCACCATACCGTACATCATTAGTTTTTGATGCAGTGTTCCCCGATTCATTGTTTACGTGTAACACCAAGTGCTCCATGCAATATGTGCCCTCCTTAATACTTACCACCAGGCTCACCAATTCCCTCACCTCCCTCCCCTCTAAAACTCTCAGTTTGTTTCTTGGAGTCCACAGTCTCTCATGGTTCATCTCCCTCTCTGATTTCCCCTCCTTCACTTTTCCTTTTCTTCTCCTAATGTCTTCCATGCTGTTCTGTATGTTTCACAAGTGAAACCTATGATAATTGACTTCCTCTGCTTAACTTATTTCACTCAGCATAATCTCCTCCAGTCCTATCCATGTTGATGCAAAAGTTGAGTATTCATCCTTTCTGATGGCTGAGTAATATGCCATTGTGTATGTGGAGCACATCTTCTTTATCCTTTTGTCTGTTGAAGGGCATCGCGGCTCCTTCTGCAGTTTGGCGATTGTGGCCATTGCTGCTGTGAACACTGGGGTACATATGGCCCTTCTTTTCACTACATCTGTATCTTTGGGGTAAATATCAAGTAGTGCAATTGCCAGGTCATAGGGTAGCTCCTAAATCACTTTTAGTCAATAGTTCTAAACACTCACATCTATACTAACCCCAGCCCCACTGACTTTTGCTACCACCACAACCTTCTCACATATACACTCATTTTCAAAGCTGCTGTTTGCAAATGTCTCTGGGATTTCTCCCTCCTTTTATTTCTGCATCCTGCCATCCTTACTGTTTAGGAGAGGTACAACAAAGTAATAAGATCCGTGACAGGAGGAAAAAAGAAATGCAAAAGGCCTTAAATGGCCTCAGACTCTGGAAGGGAGGAAATTATCAGATGAAGACCATAATTAAAATGAAGGTAGAACATGATATAAAGTGATAGTTTGGGGCAGGACTTAACTTACATGATTTTTCATAATTTGGAGGTGCTGGAGAAAAATCACCAAATAGAATTTGGTGTACCTATGAAAAAGAGAGATAAAAATAAATACCAACCACCTTTCCAACAATAGAAATTTAAGAAAATTGCTTTTCCAGTGTTGTGCTTCCTCATTCAAAAGGGCAGTTTTCGGGGCGCCTGGGTGGCTTACTGTGTGAAGCCTCTGCCTTCAGCTCAGGTCATGATCTCAGGGTCCTGGGATCGAGGCCTGAGTCGAGCTCTCTGCTCAGCGGGGAGCCTGCTTCCTCCTCTCTCTCTGCCTGCCTCTCTGCCTACTTGTGATCTCTCTGTGTGTTAAATAAATAAATAAAATCTTAAAAAAAAAAAAGGCAGTTTTCGATACTGCTGCTGGTGTAATAGCAGACACTAATAGTAAAATAGACAAAATAGGGGAAAATGTTGATTAAATAGGATAGGCAAAAGAGTACTGTCGTAATATGGAAATAGCATATATAAATCCATGTAGTAAAGCTAAACACCCTAATTGAAATATGGGCAAAGAAAATGGATATAATCAATATTCGTTATTCATGCATTCCAGACTTTCCAGTGTTCCTACTCAATAAAATGCATTTGTGACACCAAAATCTATATATGCAGCATTTTTGAGGCATTCAAGAACTTTCAGAGAGCAGAAAACAATTCGAGTCAACTGACATGCATGTTCTCCATCTTATTTCAGCTCTCATCTTTAAACAAGTGTCCTTTTGGGGGCCTATTTAGTGCCACATTTTCTGTATTTTTATGTGTTTTGTTGGCGATTTCACTGTTTAAAATGGCCCCCAGTATAGTGCTGTCGTTCCTAAGTGCAAGAAGACTTTGATGCGTCTTATGAAAAAAGCACATTTGTTAGATAAACTTCATTTAGACATGAGTTAGACATGCTGGCTGTAAATGCAACATTATTAATGAATCAACCATCCTTATGAAATAAGGTATTTTTAAACAGAAACACACATAAACACAAATTTACAGTTGATGAAAGTGTTGTGACCAGAGGCTCATAGGGACCTAGCCCTACACTTCTTCCAGGAGCAATTGTCCAGTAATTCATTATTAGTAGGGACTTTAGAAAACATAACTACCTCAAATTATGAGACTGGACTATAACCACAAAAGAACTCTGAATAACTAATAGAAGATGTTCAAACTCACAAATAAAGTAATTTAAGTTAAAAAGAAATTAAAATAGCTTCATCATTCTAATTAGGAAGCATTAATATCATTTTTAAGAACCAGTGTTAAAGAAAATATAGGAAAACAGCAACTGCTGAGGACTCCTGGTGCATTAGGCTAGTTTTCTAGAAGGCAATTTGGCCATACATCAAAATTTAAAATAAGCACAACTCCTGATCCAAGAAGTCTACTTATGAGAAAGTACCCTGAAGAGATAATTATATAATGGCAAACATTTATATTTAAATTTATTCATCGCTGCATTGCTTATAATAGTTGCCAATTTGAAAACCCTAAATGCCTGGCAATTTGGGATAGTTTTTCTAAATGTTATATATCCAGTCAATGGGATCTTATATATCCATTAAAATGGTAAATAGTATTGCTAATACTGAAAGAATATGTCCATGAAAATATTCAGTGACTAAAGCAGATCAGAGGACAGTAGATCCCATCAATGCATTGTGTGCGTGTGTGCGCATCTTTGTCTATGCATAAGTATAGGGAGAGTTCCTAAGGAAGCTCACTAAAATGTTCATAATGATTATCCCCAGGGGAAGGTAAGGGATTTCAGGTAATTACCTTTGTCTCCATTCCTCCTTATGGAAAATTCAAAATCTGAGAAAAGCTGTTTTTGTTTTAAACTATCAATATAATATATATAGTTATTGTTTCACATGGGAAAGAGGAGAAGTTGGTGACTCTGAAGAAGAGAGAGCTTCACCAGTTTACATTTTTTAACCTTGGTTATTTATCTTTATATCCCTATCACCTAAAAGAAAGCTACACATGCAATAAATAAGCACTCAAACAAGTGTTTGATGAATAATTTTAAACAATAACTCCACTTTGTTTTTTATAAAATATACAAGGTACAGTGATTTAAGCTTTCTCCATGTAAATGATGGTTGAGAAATTTTGGACTTACCACACTGTGCTTGACATCTGGTGAATTTTTAAAAGAACTGGTTATTTGAGGAAATAGTCCTGCATACAGAAAAAGAAGGAAAATTAAGATTAAACCCAGTATTTGGATAAAATCTCTTATACTCCCAATCATACCATACAAACAAATTGTACACACATGACTTATTTCCCTTTAGAATTTGACCAACAGAAAAGTAAGAGGTAAAACAAGACTGTGACAAAAAGTTAATTCATAGTAAATACTTTGGAGTTTTTGAGGGTGAACATTTTTTGTGTGTGGTACACATTTCAGTTTTATTTTTAAAAGAAAACCATACTGATAACAGCTAAGGGGACATTGAAATTATATAAGTCCATA
Organism: Spilogale gracilis; assembly: GCA_004023965.1. Classification (NCBI taxonomy): domain Eukaryota; kingdom Metazoa; phylum Chordata; class Mammalia; order Carnivora; family Mephitidae; genus Spilogale; species Spilogale gracilis. Next base: position 59,958 of record PITA01003078.1, on the reverse strand, counting down.
ATTTTAAAATGTTATCAAAATAATTCAGTTTTACATGTCCTTTGCCTTTCTCAATGAGGTTTCTCTGAAGTAAGCCTCTAGTAGAGGCTGTGTTTCAGTCTTTGTTAGTTTTCTTGAGTTTTAATTAGTTAAAAATAATTATATATGTCCCCTTTCCCATCTAAAAATAGTTTTAGCCTTTCAAATGTTGCTTTTTTAATTGTCAATTCTTTTTTAATTTTTATTATTTCTTAAATTTATTTTATTTTTTCAGTGTTCCAAGATTCATTGTTTATGCCCCACACCCAGTGCTCCATGCAATATGTGCCCTCAGTACCCACCACCAGGCTCTCCCATCCCCCAATCCCCTTCCCTCCAAGACCCTCAGTTTGAGGTTCACAGAAACATTGAGAGAAAGACACATAGAGTTCTAATATTCTCCTGCCTCCACACAGGCATAGCCTCCCATTATCAACATTCCCCCACCAGAGTGAGTCATTTTGTTAAAATTGAGGAAACTACACTGACACATCAAAATCACCATTCCCATTACAGGCTACTAGTGGCATGGTACAATCTATATGTTTGGACAAATAATGACATGTGTCCATCATTAGAGTATCATACAGAGTATTTTCACTGACCTAAAAATCCTTTGTGCTCTGCCTATTCATCGCTCTCCTTTCCAGCCCCTGGCAACCTCTGATCTCTTTACTGTATCCATGGTTTTGCCTTTTCCAGAATGTCAGGTAGTTGGAATCATATAGTATGTAGCCTTTTCGGATTAGCTTCTTTCACTTAGTAATATGCACTTCCGATTCCTCCTTGTCTTTCCATAGCTTGATAGCTCATTTCATTTTAGTGCTGAATAAATCTTGCATTGTCTGGATATACCACAGTTCATTCACCTATTAGAGAATGTCTATCTATATAGATACTTTTTTTTTTCAAAGGGGGCTCCATGTCCAGTGCAGAGCCCAGTGCAGGGCTTGAACTCATGACCCTGAGATCAAGACCTCAGCTGAAATCATGATTGGATGCTTAATCAGCTGAGCTACCCAGGTGCCCCAGTTATTTGCCATATTTACATCTTCCTTGGTGAAGTTTTTGTTAAAGTCTTTGGCTCATTTTTTAGTCAGTTTTTTTGTTTCTTGTTGTTGAGTTTTAAGACTTCTTTGTACATTTAGAATAACGGTTCCTTTCAAAAGTGTCTTCTGCAAATATTTTCTCCCAATCTGTGGCTTCTCATTCTCTTGACATTGTCTTTTGCAGAGCAGAAGTTTTTAATTTTAATGAAGTCCAGCTTATCTATTATTTCTTTCATGGTTCATGCCTTTGGTATTATATCTGAAAAGTCAGTACCATAACCAAGGTCATCTAGGTTTTTCCTGTTATATTCTAGAGTTTTACACTTTTGTGCTTACATTTAAGTCCATGATCCATTTTGTGAAGGGTGTAAAGTCTATGTCTAGATTTTTTGGGGGTGGGGGGGATGTGGATGTCCAGTTGTTCCAGCAAAATTTGTTGAAAAACCCTTTTCTTCATTGTACTGCCTTTGTTCCTCTGTCAAAAATATATTGCCTATATTTATATGGTTCTATTTTTGGGCCCTCTGTTCTGTTCCATTGATCAATATGTCTGTTCTTTTGCCACTACCACATTGTCTTAATTACTGTAGCTTTACTGTAAGTATTGAAGTTGAAAAGTGTCAGTCCTCCAACTTTGTTCTTGTTCTCCAACATTGTCTTGACTATTCTGGCTCTTTGCCTCCCCACACAAACTTTAGGATCATTTTGTTGATATCCTATCCACAAAATAACTTGTGGGGATTAAGTGATTACACTGAATTTAATTTTCACTTTCACTTGTCTTTTGCTGGTATATAGGAAAGCAATCAACTTTTGTATATTAACCTTGTATCTTGCAACCTTACTATACTCACTTATTAGTTCCAAGAGAGGTTTTTAGTTTTGTTTTTGTTTTTTATCAGTTCTTTGGATTTTCTTCATAGACAATATGTCACATGGGAACAAAGACAGTTTTATTTCTTCCTTTCCAATCTCTATAACTTTCATTTTCTTTTCTTTTCTTTTCTCACTGCATTAGCTAGTACTTTCAGTATGATGTTGAAAGAAGTGGTGAGAGGAGAATACTATCTGATCTTAGTGGGGAAGCTTTATGTTTCTCCTTATTAATTACAATATTACTTGTAAGTTTTTTGTATATTTTCTTTATAAGTTGAGGAAGATCTCTATTCTTGTTTACTGAGACTCTTTTTTTAATCATGATTGGGTGTTGGATTTTACCAAGTGCTTTTTCTGCATCTATTGATATGATTTTTCTTTTTTAGTCTCTTGATAGATGGAGATATCAATTAACTTCTAAATGTTGAACCAACCTTGCATGCCTGGGATAATCCCACTTGGGTCCTAGTGTAGAATTCTTTTTATACAATGTTGGATTTATTTGATAATATTCTGTTGAAGATTTCTGCATCTATATTCATGAGATATTTGTCTTAGTTTTCTTTTCTTGTAGTCTTTGCCTGGCTTTGGTATTACAATAATGTTGCCTTCATAGATGAGTTAGGAAGTATTTCCTGACCTTCTGTCCATTGAAAGAGATTGTGGAGAATTGGCATAATTTCTCACTTAAATGTTTGGTAAAATTCACCAGCGACCCCATCTGGACCTAGTGCTATCTGCTTGGGAAGGTTATTAATCATTGATTTAATTTCTTTAATAGATATATGCCTATTCAAACTATCTCTTTTTTCTTGTGTAAGTTTTGGCAGCTTGTGTCTTCAAGGAAGACATCATCTTGGTTATCACATTGGGGGGCATAAAATTAAATATATTATTTCTTTATTATTCTTTTAATGTCCATGGGGTCTGTAGCAATGTTTTCTCTTTAATAGCTGATATTAATAATTAATGTCTTTTATTTTTTCCTTAGTTAGAAATTCTTCATCTTTTCAAAGAATCAGCTTCTGGTTTCCTTAATTTTCTCTGTTGACTTCCTGTTTTCAAGTTCATTGATTTCTACTCTAATTCTTATGATTTCTTCTGCTTACTTTGGATTTAATTTGCTCTTCTTATTTTAGTTTTCTAATGTAGAAATTAGATTGATTTTAGATCTTTCTTCCTTGTTCTAATATATGTAATCAATGCTATAAATTTCCCTCTAAGCACTGCTTTTATTACATTCCACAAACTGGTAAGTTGTGTTTTCATTTGCACTTAGTTCACAATATTTCTTTAGCTTTTCCAGATTTCTTCCTTGACTCATGTTATTTAGAAATGTGTTGTTTACTTATTTGGGAACTTTCCACTTATCTTTCTGTTATTGATTTCTAATTTAATTCCATTGCGGTCTGAGAGCAAATATTCTACGATTGCTAATCTCTTAAATTTAAAGTGTGTTTTATGTCTCAGAATGTAGTCTAATTTGGTCCATGTTCCATGTGAGCTTTAGAAGAATGTATATTCTGCTGTTTTTGGATGAAGTCATCTAAGAGATGATGATTATATCTAATTGATTAATATGTTATCGAGTTCAACTATGTTCTTATTGATTTTATGCCTACTGGACCTGTCCATTTCTGGTAGAGATGTGCTGAAGTCTCCAACCATGATAGTGGATTCATCTATTTCTCCTTACAATTCCATATTTTTGTCTCACACAGTTTGACACTCTGTTGTTAGGCACATGCACATTAAAGATTATTTTATCTTCTTGGAAGATTAACACTTTTATGATTATTATTATTTAGTCTTCTTTATTCCTGATAAGTTTCCCTCCTTTGCAGTCTGAAATTAATCTATGTGTTATATAATATATATAATATGACCTATTTTTTTTGAAGATTTTATTTATTTGACAGATGGAAACACAGCTAGAGAGGGAACACAAGCAGGGGGAGTGAGAGAGAGAGAAGCAGGCTTCCCGCCGAGCAGGGAGCCCGATGTGGGGCTTGATTCTGGGAGTCCAGGATCATGAACTGAGTGGAAGGCAGACGCTTAATGATTGAGCCACCCAGGCACCATAATATGACCCATCTTTTATTTATTCATCCATTTATTTTTAATCTATTTATGCCTTTATATTTAAAGCGGGTTTCTTGTAAACAACATGTACTTGGGTCTCATTTTTCGATCCACTGGTAATTTCTGTCTACAGATTAGTATATTTAGAACGTTGATGTTCACAGTGATTATTGATACAACAGAATCAGCATCTACCGTATCTGTTACTGTTTTCTATTTATTGCTCTTGTTCCTTGCTCCTATTTTTGGCTTTCACTCTTTTTTGGTCTTTGTGGTTTTATTTGAACATTTTATCTGATTCCCTTTTCTCCCTATTCTTAACATTTTAATTCTACTTCTTTTTTTACTCTTTTAATGGTTGCCCTAGAGTTTGCATATACATTCACAGCTAATCCAAGTGCACTTTCAAATAACATTACACCACTTCACGACTGGTGCAAGTAGCTCATGATAATAAAATATTCCTAATTCCCCTCTCCCATCCTTTGTAGCGTTGCTGTCATTTATTTCTCTTATATTTAAGCCTGAGTAAGTACATATATGGTTGACCCTTTAACAGCTTGGTTTGGGACTGAAAGGCCCATTTATACACGAATTTTTTATAGTACAGTTTTATAAGTGTATTATCTCTTTATGATTTTCTCAACTTTTTTTCTAGCTTATTTTACTGGAAGAATAGTATATAATACATATAACATATAAAATATGTGTTAATTAGCTGTTTATGGTATCAGTAAAGCTTCCAGTCAACAGCAGTAGGTAAGTTTTGGGGGAATCAAAGTTGTATGTGGATTTTCTACTGTGCAGGAGGTCAATACCCCTAACACCCACATTGTTCAAAGGTCAACTATGCATACGTAAGACACATCCATAAGCCTCCGCGGTTGAATACACTGTTACTGGTATCATTTTGAACAAACTATTATCTGTTAGATTAAGGAGAAAAATGGTGCCTGGGTAGCTCAGTTGTTAAGCATTGGCCTTTGGCTCAGGTCATGATCTCGGAGTACTGGGATCGAGCCTCATATCGGGCTCCCTGCTTGGTAGGAAGCATGCTTCTCCCTCTCTCACTCTCCCCTGCTCTTGCCCCCTCTCTTGTTGTGTTTCTCTCTGTCAAATAAATAAAATCTTTTTAAAAAAATTTTAAAAAGGAATGAGAAAAAGAAAAGTTTTTTCCTTTACCTATAAATTCTTCAATGCTTCTCCTTTCTTTTTATAGATCTGAGTTTCTGAACTATTATTTTCCTTCTCTGCATAGAACTTTTAACACTTCTTGCAAGGCAGATCTACTGGCATAAAATTCCCTAACTTTTTGTTTGTCTGAGAAAGTATTCTCCTTCACTTCTGAAAATAATTTCATAAGGTACAGAATTCTAGGTTTTTTTTTTTTTTTTTCCCTCAACACCTTAACTATTTCATGCTCTTCTCGTCTTGCTTCCATAGTTTCCAAGAATAGTTGGATACAATTCTTACTTTTCTAAAGGTAAGATGTTTTTTATCTCTGGCTTCTTTCAGGAGTTTTTTTATCTTCTATTTTCTGTTGTTTGAAAATGATATGCTTAGGTATAAATATTTTGTTTGTTTTACATTTATCCTGCTCAGTGTTCCCAGAGATTCCCGAATCTGTAGTTTGTTGTCTGACATTGATTTGTGGAAATTCTCAGTCGTTATTATCTAGTATTTCTTCTATTCCATTCCTTCTTCGACTTCCAGTATTTCTATCCCACGTATGTCACACCTTTTGTAGTTGTTCCAGTCCTTTGATATTCCGTTCTGTTTTTTTCAGTTTTTGTTCTCTTTGCTTGTCACCTTTAGATGTTTCTATTGAGATAACCTTAAGCTCAGAGACACTTTCCTCAGCCATGACCAGTGTACTTATAAACCCATTAAAAGAATTCCTCATTTTTTTTTCAGTGTTTTGGATCTCTAGTATTTCTTATTGGTTCTTTCTTAGGATTTCCCATCTCTCTACTTACATTGCCCATCTGTTTTTGTATGATGTCTACTTTATCCATTAGAGTCCTTAGAATATGAATCATGATTAACTTAAATTCCTGCCCTGATAATACCAAATCCTTCCATGTCTGGTTCTAATGCTTGTTCTCCTTGCAAGTTGTGTTTTTGCCTTTTCGTATGCCTTGTAACTTTTTCTTGACAGCAGGACATGATGTACCAAGGGGAAAAAATGCTGTAAATAGGCCCTTAATAATAAGGTTGTGGGGGTAGGGGTAGGGGGAGCATTCTACAGTCCTATGATTAGGTCTTAGTCTTTCAGTGAGCCTATGCCTCTGGACAGTGAATTTCCCAAGTGTTTCTAGGTTGTTTTTTTTGTTTGTTTGTTTTCCTCCCATGTTAGGTAGAATAGGATGGCTAGCATGGGCTGGAGTTGAATATTTCTCTTTTCCCTCATGGAAGGCTAGGGTAGGCTGGAGTTTGGTATTTCATTTCCCCTAGTTCAGTTAGGCTATGATAATACCCCGGAAGATTAGGCTTTGGTAAAATTGTTTCTCCTGAGGGCAGACCTTGTTCAGAAGAACATAGGACTCTGGAGTACATCAAAATGCTACTTTCTTGCTCCTTCTGCTGGAAGCACTAGGGAATTATTATCTGATATTTACTGTGGTAACCTGGCCGAATTCCTGGAGGTACATCTCACAATACTATAGGGGCTTTCCTATGCCTGGGTCCCCCAGGAGTTTTTAGCTCCCAGACTTGTCTGCACTCAGTCTCCAGCAATTCCTCAATTATGCAGTTCAGCTACTCAGACTCTGTTACTGGTTCCTGTGGCAGTTTCAGCTTGTGAGTCTCGCTCTGGTGAGCTGTGACTGTATTCACTTTGTCTTTCCAATGTTGGGGGTAGCAGTTTATCCTGTGTCCTCACCTCTCTCATAAATCCAAGAAGAATTGTTGATTTTTAATTCTGTTCAGAATTTTACCTATTGTTAGACTAGAGGGGCATCTTCTAAGCTCTTTATAAGCAGAACCAGAAACCATAAGTTGAGTTAAACATTTTTGTACCTGGAACACTCTATATACACAGCTTGTGCTTTTAGAATCAGAGGGAACCAAGGCTATGCTGAAATTCTAAGACTGTAAGTTTTTCCCAGCGTCTGAAGAGGCTCTGGCATATTTTTTAACACTTTTATTGAAAAAATTTTTATTGAGATATAACTTACATATCATAAAATTGACCCATTTTAGTATATAGTTAATGATTTCAAGTAAGTTTATTGAGTTATACAACCATCACCATAATACTGTAATCTAGTATTAGAGCATTTTCATTATCCCAATGAGATTTCTCATGCCCATTTATGGCTAATCTCCTTTTCTGCCCTTGGCCCCAGAAAACCACTAACCTACTTTCTCTATAGATTTGTCTTTATTGGACATTACATGTAAATGGAATCATATACTAAGTGGTTTTCTACGTCTGCCTTCTCTTAGGATAATGTTTTTGCAGTTCATCCACATTGCAGCTGTTTGGTATTTTCTTCCTTTTTACTGGTGAGCAGTATTCCATTGTATGAATATTCGTCCTTCTTACTGGTGAGCAGTATTCCATTGTATGAATGTTCTTCCTTCTTACTGGTGAGCAGTAGTCCATTGTATGAATATTCGTCCTTCTTACTGGTGAGCAGTATTCCATTGTATGAATATACCAAATATTGTTATCCATTCACCAGTTGATAGACATAAGGGTTATTTGTCATTTTGGCTATTATAGATAATGCTGCAGTGAACATTCATGTGCTAGTCTTTGTATGGACATATGTTTTCGTTTCTCTTGTGTATATACCTATATGTAGTATTGTTGAATCCTATGGTAAATTTATGTTTAACTTAAAAGAAATTGTCAAAGTGTTTTCCAAAGTGGCTGTACTATTTCCATTCCCATTAGCAAAGAATGAAGGTTCTAGCTTCTGTATATCCCCTCCAACATTTGTTATTGTCAGTCTTTGTGGATATAGCCATTCTCATGGGTGTGAAGTAGTATCTCACTCGTTTTAATTTCCATTTCCCTAATGACGGATCATGTTGAGTGCTCTGGTATATTTTGATTTAAAGAAATAAGAGAAAAAATTTTAATTTGATTAAAAATAAAGATCAGGGCGACTGGGTGACACGGCTGGTTAAGCGTCCAACTCTTGGTTTTGGCTCAGGTTGTGATCTCAGGGACATGCCACATGTCGGTTCCATGCTCAACGGAGAGCCTGCTTAAGATTCTCTCTCCCTTTCCCTTTGCCTCTCCTGCTTGTGTTCTCTATCTAGAAAATAAATCAATCTTTTAAAATAAATGAATGGATGAATGAATGGATGGAAGAAAGAATAAATAAATAAATACTGGTTTGAAAGAAAAAGGGATCTTGTTTGGCATGATATGATGGCTATGATGGTGTCTCTTCATTAGGAATGAGTCAAGGGAGAGGAACAGTTTTTGTCAAATGCTCATTGCTATTTGTGCAATTTTATGCTGATAAACTTTTAAAAACAAGATATCTTAAGCTAAAGTCAAAATACAAAGTCCAACAATTATTTAGTTACATTCAGGAAAAGCCCACTGTTTCACAGCTAATGTAAAAGCAGGTGGATAATGACCAGGTGGGTTTTATCCCAGGGATGCAAGGGTGGTTCAACACTTGCAAATCAATCAACGTGATAAAACACATCAATAAGAGAAGAGAGAAGAACCATATGGTACTCTCAATTGATGCAGAAAAGGCATTTGACAAAATACAACATCCGTTCCTGATCAAAACTCTTCAAAGTGTAGGGATAGAGGGAACATTTCTCAACCTCATAAAATCTATCTACGAAAAACCCACAGTGAATATCATTATCAATGGGGAAAAACTGACAGCCTTCTCTCTGAGATCAGGAACAAGACACGGATGCCCACTCTCACCACTACTGTTCAACATAGTGTTAGAAGTCCTAGCAACAGCAATCAGACAACAGAAAGAAATAAAAGGTATCTAGCTTGGCAAAGAAGAAGTCAAACTCTCTCTCTTTGCAAGTGACATGATACTCTATGTGGAAAACCCAAAAGACTCTACCCCCAAACTACTAGAACTCACACAACAATTCGGTAATGTGGCAGGATACAAAATCAATGCACAGAAAATCAGTTGCATTCTTATACGCTAACAATGAAAAAAATAGAAAGGGAAATCAGAGAATTGATTCCGTTTACTATAGCACCAAAAACCATAAGATACTTAGGAACAAACCTAACCAAAGTAGTCAAGGATCTGTACTCGAGGAACTACAGAACACTCATGAAAGAAATTGAAGAAGACACAAAAAGATGGAAGACCATTCCATGCTCATGGATTGGAAGAATAAACATTGTCAAAATGTCTATACTGCCCAGAGCAATCTATACTTTCTTTCTTTTTTTTTTTTTTAAGATTTTATTTATTTAACAGAGAGAAATACAGCTAGAGAGGGAACACAAGCAGGGGGAGTGAGAGAGGAAGAAGCAGGCTTCCCACAGAGCAGGGAGCCCAATGTGGGGCTTGATCCCGGGTCTCTGGGATCATGACCTGAGCCGAAGGCAGTCGCTCAACCAACTGAGCCACCCAGGTGCCACTAAGAGCAATCTATACTTTCAATGTCATTCCAATCAAAATTCCACCAACATTCTTCAAAGCGTTGGAACAAACAATCCTAAAATTTATATGGAACCAAAAAAGACCCTGAATTGCTAAGGAATTGCCGAAGAAGAAAAACAAAGCTGGGGGCATCTCGTTACCTGACTTCAGGCTTTATTACAAAGCTGTGTTTACCAAAACAGCATGGTATTGGCATAAAAACAGAGAAATAGACCAATGGAACAGAGTAGAGTCCAGATATGGACCCACAAATCTATGGGAAAATCATCTTTGACAAAGCAGGAAAAAACATCCAGTGGAAAAAAGACAGTCTCTTCAATAAATGGTGCTGGGAAAATTGGACAGCTACATATAGAAGAATGAAACTAGACCATTCTCTTACACCACACATAAAGGCAAACTCGAAATGGATGAAAGACCTCAACGTGAGGCAAGAATCCATCAAAATCCTGGAAAAGAACATAGGCAGTAACCTCTTTGACATCAGCCACAGCAACTTCTTTCAAGACATGTCTCCAAAGGCAAAGGAGACAAAAGCAAAAATGAACTTCTGGGACTTCATAAAAATGAAAACTTCTGTACAGCAAAGGAAACAGACAACAAAACAAAGAGGCAACCCACAGAATGGGAGAAGATTTGCGAATGACACTACAGACAAAGGGCTGGTATCCAAGATCTATAAAGAACTACTCAAACTCAACATCCAAAAAGAAGATGAACACATCAAAAAATGGGCAAGAGACATGAAGAAGCACTTCTCCATAGAAGATATACAAATGGCTAACAGACACATGAAAAAAATGTTCATCATCACTAGCTATCAGGGAAATTCAAATCCAAGCCACACTGAGATACCACCTTACACCAGTCAGAATGGCCAAAATTAACAAGCCAGGAAACAACAAGTGTTGGAGAGGCTGCGGATAAAGAGGAACTCTCTTACACTGTTGGTGGGAATGCAAGCTGGTACAGCCGCTTTGGAAAACAGTGTGGAGATTTCTTAAAAAATTAAAAATAGAGCTGCCCTATGACCCTGCAATTGCACTACTGGGCATTTACCCCAAAGATACAGATGTAGTGAAAAGAAGGGCCATATGTACCCCAATGTTCATCACAGCAATGGCCACAACCGCCAAACTGTGGAAAGAGCCAAGGTGCCCATCAACAGATGAATGGATAAAGAAGATGTGGTCCATATATACAATGGAATACTACACCTCCATCAGAAAGGATGAATACCCAACTTTTGTAGCAACATGGACTGGATTGGAAGTGATTATGCTGAGTGAAATAAGCCAAGAAGAGAAAGTCAAGTATCACATGGTTTCACTTACTTGCGGTGCATAAGGGGTAATATAGAAGACAGTAGGAGAAGGAAAGTAAATGGGAAGTAGGGTAATTCAGGGAGAGAAACAAAACAAGAGAGACTTTGGACACAGAAACAAACTGAGGGACTTGGAGGGAGGGGGGGTGGGGGGATGGGAGAGCCTGGTGGTGGGTACCGAGGGCACCTATTGCATGGAGCACTGGGTGTGGGGAATGGGCAATGAATCTTAGAACACTGAAAAAAAATTTAAGTAATAATAATAATAAAAAAACCAATAAAAGCAGGTGGATAAGAAGTTTATCCTGTACAATTAGGTCTGATTACTCCATTGGCTATGGATCCTTAGCCTTTCAAAGCTCTATAAGACTTGTATAAATCCCACAGGCCTGCCAGAGGCTTTAACTAGTTTTATGTCACCCTCCCTTTCAAGAATTATATGAGATAATCAGTAATTAGTAAATGATATGATTCTGTAATAGTAAAGTTTTACAGAAAGTGTTTTTGGTGGATTATAGGAAAAAGCAGGCATTAGAATGTGTGCTAGACCATGTGTGAGGGATTTACACATGTATGTCTGTCTTTTACCCAAACTTGGTCATTTTTCTGAGCTAGAAATGTCTCTTATTTTCTTTAGTCTGTTTATGAAGAGGAACATCAGCAAGGCCACATACATTCGCATATGGTTAGCTAGTGATTTTTTTCTTTGTGAGTTCAGTTGACAAAATAGAGCCCACATTGCAACCTGACAGTGGTAGTTTTAACCAGCCTTTTAATTAAAGACATTTACCATTACCCTGATTTTCTGGTTTACCCACATCCATGCTTCTCCTTCCCAGTCCTAGAATTGTAACCAAATCGAGCAATTTTGCTGGTGAAACTAACAATGTAGTAATATCCAACAAATTCCACCTTTCCGTATTAGGTCCTTACATCTTATGCCAATCCTGATGGAATGCTACAGGTGTTTGGTTTCTAATAGCTTGTTGTCAAGAAAGCAAGCGTAGGATTGTGAGCATCAGTGCTTCCAGGATCAGAGACATTCAAGTTTAGAAGTATTCTTTTAGGTCTTCTCATCCTTGAATCCACTTACTGTGTGTCTGTCATAATATAACTCTCAGCTGTATATCTGATTGTTTCCTTTTCATAGATTGGTGATGAGATGATCTCCTACCTATGCATCTCTGAATTCCTTGAAACTCTGAGTTTTGAAATGGAGACTCCTGAACACAAAGCAACATTGGAAAGTGAAGACAAACTGTTCTTAACCTTTTCTGAGAACTATGGTCCTAAATTTTATGTACACAAAAGAGGAGAATTTAGATCTGAGATTAATAACACTTGACCTAGGGTCCGTGGCCACCCTGGAGGAATCCAAGTTATATTCATTGTTGGCTTGCAGAACTGTCTTTCGGGATGTTTTCTGAAGATTGGGCCCAGAGCTTTCTTTTCTTTTCTTTCTTTTTTTTTTAAAGATTGTATTTATTTATTTGACAGAGAGAAGCACAGCTAGAGAGGGAACACAAGCAGGGGGAGTCAGAGAAGGAGAAGCAGGCTTCCCACCGAGCAGGGAGCCCAATGTGGGGCTTGATCCCGGGTTTACCTGATCATGACCTGAGCCGAAGGCAAAACCTTAATGACTAAGCTACCCAGGCGCACCAGGACCCAGAGCTTTCATTAGATTTTTCAAAGTCTCTCAGAAATATGAAGTGTCTTGAAGAGAGTGCTAACCATTGGAATAGATGACAGAACAAGTCTTTTCCTGACAGATTTTTAAGAATAAGACATGTCATGGTCCGTTTATTATGCAAAAATTATTCTATCAATATTAAGCCTCTTGAGTATGATAATAGTAGGATGGTTATATAAGAGAACATTCTTACTCTTAGGTAAGTGTTGAAGTATTTAAGGATATACTGTTAAGATATCTGTAATGTACTCTCAGAAGTTCAGCAAAGAAGTATATACAAGTATCAATATAAAGAGACAGATAAAGCTGCATGTTAACAAATGTGGCGAAATGTTGACAACTAGGCAGAGTGAGTGAATCTAGGTGAGAGTGAGTGACTATTGATTGTGCTATTCCTTCAACTTCTTTACAGATAAAAAAATGACATCAATAAAAGAATAAGGTGTTTTTTATCTACCTTACTTTCATAATTATAGGTAAAGAAAGAATGCTATGATCGTGTTTTATAGATCATTAAAACCAGGCAGAAAAAGATTTGGAAAACCTGCGGGTATCATCCCAAATTACATTTGAGCCATAACCAAGAACAGCTTTGCCTTCTTCCCATCTTCTCCCCACATAACCCTGAGCATCCCATAGGCAGACAGCATGTTTTGTTCACACAAGCCAGTAAAATCACTGTGGTCCCCACTATAGTGCTGAATTTTACGTTCATGGACAAAACCTATTGCAGCCAACTTCTCGTTGATATTATGCTTGAACAGTAAAGTGCACACGGGAACAGATGGCATCTTGTGACCTTCTTAATAACAGGCTTGGCTGCCAATGTTCCTTTGTGTCCAGTCTCTGCAGGGAATTTGGAAACTGTTGCCTTACACTTGAATATTTTCTGCCAAACTCATTTAACCATTTATTAGACTGGTTCCTAATTTAAAATGGTCAGAGAGAACAAAACGGAATTCCCAACTCCTGAAAGGGACAGTTTGGGGGCCCATTCCTGGGATTCTTTGGGGGGTGTTGGCAATCACTCAGCATATCTGTCATTTTTAGTGTGGTGAAGATGTCAGTCCCAGGCAAACCACTTCTCAGGCTGTTGAGATTTATCGGTGGCCAATGTGAGACTTTTTTCTTTCTCTCTATAGTTTAAAAGAAACGCACTTCCCCCGGCCAGGGATACAAATGAGCCAGAAACTAAATCCCAGTGTCACAAGATCCGTCTGCTGTGACAGCTCGCTCACACCAAGAGTGAATATGGGAACCCTAAGGTGAGTGAGGCTTGTTCTAAGTGACCCTGTTCCCTCAGTTGCACACCCTGGGCAGCCAGTGACTGCCGAGCTCTGCAGTGAGGGGAAGAGGAAGGAGAATGAGGGCACTGGGTGATAACTTGAGGGAGCGGTCCACTGGCCTGGCCCTGTTTGAGTCCTCGACCATCCCACAGCAGCAGCTTTCCTCTGGCAACAGTGGAAGGCAAACAAGGATGGCCCTAAGAAAAGACAACAAATGGGGTGCCTGGGTGGCTTAGTTGGTTAAGCGACTGCTTTCGGCTCAGGTCATAATCCTGGAGACCCGGGATCGAGCCCCACATCGGGCTTCTTGCTCGTTGGGAAGCCTGCTTCTCCCTCTCTCAGTCCCTCTGCTTGTGTTCCCTCTCCCAACTGTGTTTCTCTCTGTCAAATAAATAAATAAAATATTTTTTAAAAAAGAAAAGAAAAGACAAGGAAGACATTCACATGAAAGCCTGAGGAGTCTCCTTCCCCCAGCAGAATGAATCTGGAAAGGCTGTACCAGGAGCAAAATGGTAAAATCCATCCCTGTCAGGCAACAGGTGTGTGTGGGGGCAAAGAGGGCAAGAACACCAGTTCCGCGCATACAGTAGGAGCGAAAAGCATGGGACCTCAGGTCGAAGCAGCTCAGCTGACAGGCACAGCCCTGTGTGGAGAGACACAGGGGGGAGGTTTCATTCCAGGGTTTCTCCCCATGGCAGAGGGGGAGGTGAGAATCTTTCCTGTTGGCTCATGGCTGCCTTCCAAGGATGCTTTGGAGCAGGAAGGTTCTCCCTGAAGCCTTGTTCTGGGAGAAGCGGGCCTTGCTGTGGAAGAGCCTTGCCTGAGGAGCTGAGTCTCCTAGGAAAGCAGGGAACAGGTTGCCTGATTTGGTTACTCTTTACCCCTCTCTTCTTCCATCCAAGGCCAGCCTATTGCCCCTTCCTCTAGTAGTCTTACTAGAAAACCTGTGGAAAAAGCCTCTTCCATTCAGGCATGCCCTAACCCACCTGTTTCCACCTACATTCAGGGTCCTTGGCCTCCAGGACTAATAAACTTTGGAAATGACCCTAAAATGGAACCAGGGCCATATATCCTTGAGACACTATGGAAACAAGATTAGCAAAGCTTGGAAGCCACAAGACGCCAACGTTACTGAGAAGTGAGAGGTCATTTCCTGCTTTAGGCCCTAGGGGTACCACTTCTTCTCTCTCCTCTCTCCCTCTCATCCCCAGTCATGCTTGCCATGTCTTGTTTTTACTACTGCATGTGTATTTTCAGATTTGGGGTCTGCCTAGCTGTATCTCCTTCAGTCCACTGCAGATCTGGGGGGTGGGTGATAGAGGAGTGTATATAACTAAAATCATGTATACATGCCACAGTGCCAAATGCTATCTATTTACTCAGTTTTTAAAGTATTACAATTTTATGTGCTACAACACAGGGTTCTAAAGACTGCCATTGGAAGTAAGTTTTTAGAAGGTTGCTTCTGTCAAAACTACATTCTGATTTTTAAAAGCACTTTGTAAACTCCCTTTTGGAAGACAAATTGCAACTAAGAAATTGTCTGTATATAAGAAATATGTTGTTGGGGTGGGAAAGTCTACAATGGAAGTTCCATAAACAACATGCTCAACACACAACATAGGGCATCTGGTTTATGTTCAGTTCTGTCCCAGGTCCTGGAGATATAGAAACAAATAAGACAGACAAAGTCTCTGATCTCATGAAGCCTATGTTCTAGAAAAGGAAAGAGAAAATAAACAAGTAAACTAATGCAATAGTACACAAAAAGCAAGCAAGGTACCAAGATAAAAATTAAGAGGGAAAGAATGTGAAGAACTTACTTTAAATATGGTGGGCTGGGAAGGCCCATCTGAAGAAATGACATTTAAATTCACAGCTGAAGAATACAGCTCAGGAGAGCTGGGATCATTGCATTCCAACAAAGAGAAAGTACGTGCAAAGGCCCTGAGGTGGGAAACGGCTCAGCATTTTCAAGTCACTAACAGCAGCCAATGTAACTGGAACAGCAAGTGCGCAAGCGGGGGAGCCATTCAATGAGACCGGAAAGATAGGCAGGGTCCCACTCAGGTAAGACCTTACAGGTTTTAGTAAGGAATTGGAATTTTATTGCAAGTGTGATCAGAAACAGAGAAGTGATAGCATCCTATTTATGCTTTAAGCTCTCCATGTGTGAAGACATGGCTTATAGGGTAGTCTGGTGAGTTCTTATTGCTTTTAGAAATCTTCCAAGGTTTGGAGAAGACTTTACAGACTAAAAGTAGAAATAAAAGATGGACATTTAAAAAAGGACATTAAGCATAGACATAAATAACTCTTGAATTAACACGATGAACTATCATCATGGTGCCTTCTTAAAATATTAATGTTTTCCTAAACCCCTCCTTATAAGAGGCTATATACCATACACACAGTTCCTGCTCAGAGAGCTGCTTTAGGGACTTGGAATTTGGTATCTGTGGTCAGGGAATATCCCCTGGAGATCTCACACATGTCACTATTATGCCTCCGGGAATGGCGAGAGTCAAAGAGGCCAGTGTACCCTTTTGCAAGAGTAACTTGGGCACATCCTAGAGGGATGCAGGGCTGGGACACAGGCGTGGTGCTAAGAACAAGAGAACGGAAAGAGAGAGCTGGTGAGCGCTGCCTTATAGTCTGTGTTCCACCATGGAATAAATTGCTTCT
This sequence comes from Spilogale gracilis, assembly GCA_004023965.1. Lineage (NCBI taxonomy): Eukaryota > Metazoa > Chordata > Mammalia > Carnivora > Mephitidae > Spilogale > Spilogale gracilis. The sequence continues at coordinate 43,333 of PITA01003078.1, read as the reverse complement.
GCTGGAGAGAAGCTTTAATTAAAAAAAAAAATTGCTAGTATCTGCCTTAGAATGTAAATGGATAGAAAGTTGAATTGTTTAACAATTTCTATTTGTTATACTGTAGTTTTATAATGCTTGATCTTTATTTGTTGAGCCCAGAAATAAGCCCACACTTATATAGATGATTAGTTTATAACAAAGAAGCCAAGAGGGAAAAGGACAGTCTCTTCAATAAAAGTTGTTGGGAAAACTGGACAACCACACACAAGAGAATACAACTAGACCACTTTCTTACACCACACATCAAACTTACCTCAAAATGGGTAAAGGCTTCAATGTAAAACCTGAAGCCATAAAACTCTTGGGTGAACACATAGATGGTAAGCTCCCTGACATTGGTCCTAGTGATGCTTTTTGGATCCGATTCCAAAGACAAGAGAAGCAAAAGCAAAAATAAACAAACAGGACTACATCGAACCTAAAAAGCTTCTGCACAGTGAAGGAAACCATCAAAAAACAAAAGCAGCCTACTAAGTGGGAGAAGATATTTGCAAATGATATATCCAATAAATTGGTATCTAAAATATATAAAGAACACATGCAACTTGACAACAACAACAAAACCCAAACAACCCAATAAAAAATGGGCAGAGGATCTGAATAGACATTTTCCATAGAAGACATACAGATCACCAACATGTACCATGAAAAGATGCTCAACATCACTGATCAGGGAAATGCAGACCAAAACCACAATGAGATATCACCTCATCATCAAAAAGACAAGAATAACAAGTGTTGGCAAGGTTGTAAGAAAAAGGGAACCCTTGTGCACTGTTAGTGGGAATGTAAATTGGCGCAGCCACTATGGAAACCAGTACAAATATGCTTCAAAAAATTAAAAATAGCACTACCATATGATCCAGCTATTCAACTTCTGGGTATTTATCTGAAGAATAATGAAAACACAAATTTGAAAAGATTTATGTACACTTATGTCTACTGCAGCATTACTTATAATAGCCAAGATATGGAAATGACTAAAGTATCCGTTGATTGATTATCCATTGAATGGATAAAGATGATGTGGTATTTATATAGTGGTACTGATCAGCCATAAAAGACAGTGAAATCTTGCCATTTGTGACAACATGGATGCTAAGTGAAATAAGTCAGATGGAGAAAAAACAAATACCATATGATTTCACTTCTGTGTGGAATCTAAAAAACAAAACAGAAAAAGCAAAATGAAAACAAACTCATAGATATAGAGAATAGATTGGTGGTTACCAGAGGAGAAGGGAAATGGGGGAGGACAAAATGAATGAAAGGGCTCAGTTATATGGGGATAAGAGATAAGTGGGTATATGGCAGGGATCACATTGTAGTATAAACAAATATTGAATTATAATGTTGTATACCTGAAACTTACATACCAATTATATGTCAATTTTACTTCAATAAGAAAAAAAATATTTTAACTTTCAGTAACTATTGCTTTGTTCTTCTTTGAACCTGAGAGACAAGCCTGGGATGGACCATAGGCGGGAAAGCCCTAAGTAAATCAAACATTTGGAAGGAAAACTAATAGTAATGCAAAAGGAAAACCGCCTAGTGAAGGTAGAACTAATAAGACTGAATGAAAAAAAAAAAAAAAAAAGACTGAATGAAATCTTTGAAAGGCAGTTGTGAAAAAGAATTTGAGAATATATTTCCTGTGATGATCATAAATGACACTTAAGAACAGCCCATCTGAGTTGCATATCTTTTTTTTTTTTAGATTTTATTTATTTATTTGACAGAGAAACACAGCTAGAGAGGGAACACAAGCAGGGGGAGTGAGAGAGGGAGAAGCAGTTTTCCCACTGAGTGGGGAGCCTGATGCGGGGCTCAATTCCAGGACTCTGGAATCATGACCTGAGCTGAAGGCAGTCACTTAACTGACTGAGCCACCCAGGCGCCCCATGATTTGCATATCTTTGAAGGGATATGTATCTACAAAGAGACAATAGACCCATGTTCACTTGACTTCATGTTTTAACTCCCACCATTAGGGGTCTCTAGCACGATTACACTTGATAATCCAAAATTATGCATGGAAATTGAAAAGAAGCACAAGAAGAAGTTATTACTTTGCCAAACTAAGTAATTCTATCCTGATGTACGGTCACCTCTTCAGGAAGAGAGGAGTTGTCAATTAAGTTAAAATGACCATGGGAGGAGAATGAAAAAGACAACATGGGCTAAGTCCCTTAAGAAATCATCCTCATGGGAACACCTGGGTGGCTCAGTCATTTTGGGCAGCTGCCTGAATTCAGTTTAGGTCATGATCCCAGGGTCCTGGGATTGAGTCCCACACTGGGCTCCGTGCTCAGGAGGGAGCCTGTTTCCCTCTTTGCCCCTCCCTCCTGCTCTGCTTTCTCTTGCTATCTCTCTCTCTCTCTCTCTCTCTCTCTCAATAAATAAATAAATAAATAAAATCTTAAAAAAAAAAAAAAAGATTCCTCGTGCCCTAGCTCAGATTTGTCTCGCAGCTCTGTAGTGTGTTTTAACTTTGTTCTTTACTGCAAAGAGGAGAAAACAAAGTCTTTCCTGATTTTAACAATAGCACAAATGGCTAGTTTCCTTGTCTTCTTGCCTCAACTAACCATTGAAAAACACAGAAAACCATCCTCAAATGTACTATTCCAATAAAGCCAGATTTCATTAGGAAAGACAACAGAAGAGTGATTGTCCCAGGCGGCCATTAAAAACTTTTATCTCAGGGCACCTGGATGGCTCAGTTGGTTGAATGACTGTCTTCGGCTCAGGTCATGATCCCAGAGTCCCGAGATCAAGCCCCACATCGGGCTCCCTGCTTGGCAGGAAGCCTGCTTCTCCCTCTCTATCTCCCCCTGCTTGTGTTCCCTCTCTAGCTGTGTTTCTGTCAAATAAATAAATAAAATCTTAAAAAAAAAAAAAAACTTTTATCTCCATTATTTGGGAAAACCCTATAAGGCTGCAGGATACTTTATTTTACCATCCTCCCTCCACCACAACACATGCATGCATGTTAAACCTTTAAATACAACAGCAAAACAAATGACCAGAATATTTTATAAAGTGCTAAAAAGTCTCTAATTTGAGATTTCAGTCATGAGTTTATTTAACATTTATTAAACTTTCAAAGATGGAGCCCTGAGAGCTGCAGGTTATATGGGGAAAATCTATTGTGTTTCTTCCTCAAAATCAGCATGGGTGGCTGTTGACCAGTTGTTCCCTTCCATAGTATACCATTGTTACCAGGAAGTGGGTGCCCGGTCCAGGACCCCACTTCTGAACTCTGTGGAATCTAGGTGGAGCCTTGTGGCAACTTGTGCCGTTGGAATGTGAGCACAAGAGCCGCATGTCATTTCCAGGCTGAAGTGGTGAGAAGGCAGGTGTGCCTTCCCTACCCCTTTATCCTGATGGAAGCAAAGGACTCTGATACCCCAGGGAATGGTGGAACCCCCAAGATAAAAGGCATCTGTGTCCCCAAATCATCATGCAGAATGTCTGTCTCCAAAACTCCCACCTTGGCCTTTATAGGAAGAAAAAAAATGAACTTTTATTGTGTTAGGCAACTAGAGTTTGAGATTTGTATTATAGCAGCTAGTGCTATTCTCATTTTTCTGAAACAGGGTGGAGGCAGTTGTAGATTAGTAAATATAATTTCCTAGTTGGTGGTTTACAGCTTTGGTTTCTCATCTTAATTTTCTGATGTACCCAGTAAAGGTCAGATGCCATTACCAAAGCTCCAAACTCCGGCAGAAGTAACATTCGGGACTCATATGGAGAAGAATACTTTGGCCCTGGAAAATTCATTTTTAAGAGTGACAGATCCAGAGGGCAACACACTGGTTTTCTTGCTAAACAGACCTTGCCTTTACTCGGCAAATGTAAATGAATGGACTACAGTCCAGAACCTACAAGTTACAAAGATAGCAACCCTGGCAAAAAGTCTGTGCTCATAACTGAGGGTTGTACTCACCCTTGGCATCTGTAGTCTCTCGGGAGCCAGCCCTGCAGACCGTGGGATTGAAGGCAGAATTTGGAGATGTTATCCTGAAACAAGAAGAAGAAAGAAGGTATGAGTTCATTCGTCTATAAGCCACAGGCTCTGGACTTATAGGGATTTTCACTCATCTTCTCATCTGACTTCGTAAACATTTGCTTCTTCTCCTCTCCTCTTTCTATGCTCCCAACCATAACCTCCAACTCCCATTAAATCAACCCGACTTGGGCTTTCTCATCATCCTCAGTGATCTGTTTGTTCCCTTTTGTCATAAAAGGCTAAAATGTTCAGCTTTTATACATCAAAAGCTCAAACATTAGGTTCATAATTGTTTTAACAGGATTTGTGAGTCTTTCTCCAGGGAGTTGTTTTCAGAGTAAGTGAAGTGCTATGAATGGAACAGGAAATATCACAGCAAGTGTGTTGATTTCCCAGGAAAGTGTTGAACTGAATAGCAGAGGAGTAAATCAGGAACTTACAGATGCTGTGTCTGTCCTTTGAAACACCCCTCTATCTCGGTTTCCCCAAATCCAGATCCGATACTTTTTTAAGGCAAGAAGGGTCTTGGTGGGAAGCACAATTATTTTGTATTTTGGAATGGACAGTCCTCAATTTCTAGTGTGCATCACATTGTTTTCGGCCCCTGATTAGGGGGACAAGAGTGTCTCTAAGCTCCAGGAACCTGAAACTGTGTGTGTGAGTTAGGGGAAGAGCAGAATTGATGTTAGCCTAGGGAGTCTCAAAATGCTCCTAGATGTGCATTCAGCCAACAACCTAGCCCTAATCATCCCCGAGACAAGGGCTGCTAACCCACTGTGCTTCTTTCCTCTCCCAACCTACAACAGCAGATGAGTTAACAGAGGATGTTAATTTTAAAATTCAGATTTCTGAGCCTGATCCCAGTAATTAATTTCAATAGGTTAAGGGAGGTGGTCTGATACAGGTGACTTCTATCTTCTGTTGTCTCTCTTCTTTGCTTCTCTTTATACTTTTTATCACCTAAGCAGACATACCTAAACACTATGATTTGAACTATTAAAATATATGTGTGTGTGTATGTGTGTGTGTGTGTGTGTGTATATATATATATATATATATATATATATATATATATATATGGAATTATACACTGTGTTACATCTGGCTCACCGCGCTCAACATTATGTTTGCGACATTACTGGGTATAGCCGTAGTCTGTCCATATTCATTGACATTGTAGCAACATACCACTGTCTCTCCATTCTGCTGTATAGTCCTAATTCTACCTTTTGGCTTTTAGCTTCTTAACTATCATGAAAAATGCTGCTGTAAGCATACTAGCACATACAGCTATCTTGGTGTACATGTGAAATGCATTTCAGCTGTGTATACACTTAGAAGTAGAATTGCTAAGTTTTAGGGTACCCGTAGCATCAACTTTAAATGATAAGACCAAACTGGTTTTCTTTTCTTTCTTTTTTTTTAAGTAGGCTCCACATCTAGTGTGGAGGCCAATGTGGGGTTTGAACTCACAACCTGGAGATCAAGGCCTGAGCTGAGACCAAGAGTTGGAGAGTTGGATGCTTAATCGACAGAGCCACCTCAGTACCCCAAGCCCAGACTGGTTTTCTAAAGTGTTGTACAATGTCCATTCCCATCAGCTGTATATGAGAGATCTCATTGTTCTACATCAGCACTTAGCATTGATGGTCTTTTTAATGTTTACCTTTCTGGAGGGTTATCTACCTGAGTAAGCTTATTGTGATTTTAATTTGCATTTCCTGATTACTTATGTCGTTAAGTACCTTTTGATATGTTTATTCATCACTGGGATATCTTGGTGTGTCAATTTCATATTTTTAAAATCTCTTTCCCATTTTCCTAATGAGTTGTCTTTTTATTACTATTTTGTAGGATTTTTTTATACTATATCATATTTACGAGCCCTTTGTCAGTCACTGAGTTGAAAATATCTTCCTCTTGCTGTGTCTTACCTTTTCATATCTTTAATGGCATATTTTGTCACCAGAACTTCTTAATTTTAAGGTTTTATCTAACTTCTTTGTGTTTAATGCTTTCTGTGCTCTGTTGAAGAAGTCTTTGCCAACCTCAAGATCGTCAAGAAATTCTCTGTCATCTGATGGTTTTATTTTTTTGTCTTTCATACTTAATTCATCTGGAATTAATCTACCTAGAATTGAAAACATGGATTTTTCTCAATTGCTCTGCCACCTTTTTCATAAATAAGTGTCCATTTATGCACAAGTCTCTTTCTGGGCTCCTTATTCTGTTCCATCGGTCCGTTTGTCTATCCTTCTGCCATAATGCCATCTTGTTCTAATTACTGAGGCTCTATAGTAAGTTTTGTTATCTGTAGCAATCCCTCTAACCATATTCTCTTTTGAGAGTGTCCTGGCTATTTCTTGGCCTTGAATCATCTGGCCAAGTTCCACAAAAACACCTGTTGGAATTGCATTGAATCTATAGATCAATTTGTGGAGAACTAATATTTCTACAATTTTCAGTCTTCCAATCCAAGAACATGGTTTATCTCTCCGTTTACTTAGATCACCTTATTTTCTCTCAGTAATATTTTATAGTTTTCAGTGTGGAGATCTTGCACATCTTTGATTACATTTATCCCTAGAAATTCAACATACTCTAGCAATGTAAGTGGCATTAAAAAAATCATTTTAAAATTGTTACTTTTAGGCACTAATTTTCTTTTCAATATCCTGTTTTAATTTAAATGGTTATGAAAAGTCTCTTGTTATTCTTTCCTTCATTATAAAATTCATTTATACATTCCTTTGTTATAAAAACATTTCTCCCCTCTGTTCCACCACTGTTAGTTTTATATGGCTGCTGTAACAAGCTAACTCTCCCTATTTGTCTTGTGGCTTTCAGGAAAGCCTGGCCCTATGATTTTCACTTCAGAAGCCTGGTCCAATGTGCTGCTGCTTTTTCATAAAGGGATTTGTCTCTATAAGAGACACCCTAGGGCAATGCTTGCTTCCCTCTCTCAACCTTGGACTCCCATGTGGGCTCACTCTTGCTCAGGAGGAATACCAGCTCCCCAAAGATAAAGCTGTGGTAGTTCTGACTGGGCCTTGTAAAATAATCCTGAAGTATTTGGAAAGCAGTGATTTTCCTGAAGACCTAAGGTCAGTCCTTGAAGACGTTCCGCATGCTCTTGAAAAGAGTGAATATTCTTCAGTTGGTGAGTTCACTGCTTAGATATGTCACCCAGGACAAGAGTCTTCATCAAGTTCAGACTTGGTGTGCTCTTGATGATTATTTGTTTGTTCTCCCAGTTGTTGAGAGAAGTGGGTTAAAATGTTCAGTTATGATTGTGCATTGGATTATTTCTCATTTTGAGCTCTCCAGTGTTACCCTTCTTAAATAAAAATTTGACTTGAAAACACTTTTAGATTGACAAAGGTATTGCAAGGATAGTACAGAGAGTTCTCATATACTCTCTACCCAGCTACTCCTATTAGTAGCATCTTACATTAGAATGGTATATTTGTGGTAATTAATGAACCAATATTGACACATTATTATTCAGATATCCTCAGTATTTTCCCTAAAGTCCTTTTTCTGTTCCAGGATCCTGTTTAGGATATGACATTGCATTTAAGCATCCTGTCTTCTTAGGCTTGTCCTTGTAGTGAGTCTCTTGGATTCCTTGGACCGAAGACCTTGACGGTGTTGAAAATTACTGGTCTGGCGTTTTGTAGAATGTCTCTCTATTGGGAATTATCTGATGTTTTACTCATGATTAGATGAGGATAATGTATTTTGAGGGAGAAAACCACAGAGGTAAAAATACTATTCTCATACCAGGAGTAAAGACTATCAGTACGGCTTATCACTGTTGCTATTAATTAAACTTGATCAGCTGACTTGAAGTAGTATTTGTCAGGCTTCCCCGCTTTCTATAGTCAATGGAAGAAGGTCACTGTGCACAGCTCACACTTAAGTGGTAGTGAGTTACACTCCACCTCTTTGAGTACAATGTAGCTACATGAAATATGAAAATGCTTTGTGTGGGAGATGTGTCCTTTTCCCCTCAGTAATGAATTTATTCAATCATTCATTTATAACACTATGGACTTGTGGTTATTTTATACTTTGGGCCAATACTACTTTCGTCTGTTGCTCAAATTTTCCAGCTTCAGTCATTGGGAGCTCTTTCAGATGGTTCCATCCCTGTTGTTTTTTTCGATCTGTTTTGTTGGACACTTTCTTGCTTTCTGGCACGATAAGAGACTCCAAATGCATCTTGTATATCTCCTGTTCCAGGCTGAGCATCAGCATTTCTCCAATGGTCCCATTACTGGAGAATAGTACTAGAAGCTAAAATCTGGGTATTTCATGTGCTTGGCTAGTATTGCTCCTAGACCCTCTCAGCTGATGTCCCATGCTGATATGGGCTGCACGTAGGGACCTTCCTCCAAAGAATAATAAAGTACATGTGTGCATCGTAATATATACACAAACCAATAAATATTTCTTTACATAAACATTTATATCTATATAAAGCTATGCATGAGTTCTGCACGAATACTGATGTATTCAGTTCTAATCCATTACCATGTGGATCATTCTCGCCTCTTCCCTTTATCATTAACCTCTCACTCCAACATCAACCTTTATACTTTGGGCCAATACTACTTTCGTCTGTTGCTCAAATTTTCCAGCTTCAGTCATTGGGAGCTCTTTCAGATGGTTCCATCCCTGTTGTTTTTTTCGATCTGTTTTGTTGGACACAACCCCATAGTCCACCCTCCATCTACTTAATTGTTCCATTCCAATATATAGACAGTGATTTCAGAATTGTTACCTGTCCTTTCTGGAAACAACTTTATCAGCCAGCTTTCAGTGGTTATGTACTGTCCGTCTAGCTTTTAGTCTTACAGTCTGCCCTCATTTCTAAAGTTACTTAGATCAGCACTTTATTCCTACACCTCCTTCAGTGAGCTTGATTCCTACATTTGTAATACACATTTATATTCCTTGGTCACATTTTATGTGCCATCCTGGGAAGCTTCTCACCTCCTCAATAATTTGTTTTAACTTTATCCATATTAAATTCTACTCATTGTTCTGTAAAGTACTATGGGTTTTCACAAAAACTTACTGTATCATACAGAATAAGTTCACTGACTTTAAAAATGCTATTCTTCACCTATTCAGCCCTCTCTAATCCCTTGTCAACCACTGATCCATTTACTGTCCTAGTTTTGCTTTTCCAAATTATCATATAGTTGATTATGCAATATGTGATGGTCCAACCAACTTCTTTCAGTTGGGGCTAGGGAGGTAAGAGTCATCCATGTCTTTTTTTTTTTTTTAAGATTTTATTCACTTATTTGACAGAGAGAGATGCAGCGAGAGAGGAAACACCAGCAGGGGGAGTGAGACAGGGAGAAGCAAGCTTCCCACTGAGCAGGGAGCCCGATGCAGAGCTTGATCCCAGGACCCCGAGATCATGACTTGAGCCAAAGGCAGACGCTTAACGACTGAGCCACATAGGCACCCCTCATCCATGTCTTTACTTAAAAAAAGAAAGAGCCTCCTGTCTGGCTCTGTCGATAGAGGATCTGACACTTGATCTCGGGGCTATGACTTGGGTCCCCACATTGAGCATGGAGCCTACTTAAAAAAAAAAAAAAAAAAGATCCATCCATGTCTTTTGTGGCTTAATGCCTCATTTCTTTTTATTGCTGAATAATATTCCACTGTATGGATATGACACAGTTTTGTTATTTATTCATTTATTCACCTATTGAAGGACATTTTGTTTCCCTCCACTTTGAGGGCAATTATGAATACAGTGGCATTAACATTCGTGCAGATTTTTGTGTCAACATAAGTTTGAAAGTCAGTTAGGTAAATATCTAGGAACATGCTGCTAGATCACTAGTAAGACTATTCAGTTTTGTAAGAAAGTGCCACCTCTCTCTGTTTTTAATGAAATTCCCTATATGTTTCCTTCAAACACAAATGGCTCGTTTCCCTGGTGATTGTTCCCCTTAGGAGAAACTATACGCTCTGTGGCTCTGTGAAGATGCGGGCCATGTATATGCTTTGATCACTGATGTAGCCCCAGCACCTATCCTAAAAGACTAATCGCCATTCTCCCAATGCACGATCTTTCTTTTTGCATGTTGATGAATTTTACATATTTGCTGTTAAAACTGACCCAGAACCAAATGATTGACTTCTCCCAAATTTCTTCTGTCTTGCACTGTGCATGTATTCAAAGTATGTGGTGAATAGATAAGGTGAATAAAAGGTATTCTGTTTTGTGCACCTTATGTTTTCCCAACTTAACACATTTTAAATAATCAGTCATTTTATATTTTATTCAGTAATCCTCCTTGGACCATTTTGATTCTATAGCAGTGTAAAACTGTCTGCTTACAGCCTTACAAAATTTTAATCAAACAGTCTTTGCTCAGAACTTAAGATATTTGCCTTGGGGCTAAAATTAACCAAGACAAAGATTAAAAACAAAAGCAAATTTAGAATATAATCAGTATTTTCAAAATGAGCTACGTCTGCCCTTCATCTTCATTTATAACACTGACTGGCTTCTTAACCTATAATAGAATAAGTTGTAGTTGTGTCAAGAATTATATTTACATTTCTGAGGTCCAAAAAAATAGACCTCGCAAGCTTGGAGTCTCCTATGGTTTGCAATGGTTGGAAGGATGCATGTAACGATCAAAGTTCTGGACATTTTCACCAGATGCCATATCTCTGCACTTTTTGAATGATTACATATTTTTTTCTACTGTGGTGAGTGGATCATCGGATACCAGATGTCAAACATTATTTTCAGAGAAGACCCTGGCTGTGCTGAAAGGTTCCCTCTAATTGGCCAAAAGGTACCTCAAAATTCACAGAATTAGCAAAGGGATTTTCAAAATTAATTGAAGTGTCAACATACTTGAGAGCCATTAAAAATACAGAGACTATAGTTTGTTGGAATAAATTAGACAAGGCATCTGATAGAAAAGTCATTCTGAGACATTTCAGCGTTAAGCACTCTTTTGATGATTTGGAAAGACCTGGAAGGCAATATAATTAATAATTACTAGGGTTATTTGAGTTATTACTCACATCTCAAGTTGGAGCCAAAAATCCAATTGATTTTCAAATAAATTTCCAGAATTTGGACAAGATATTAGATACTTAATATCCAGAGGGACCTATTTCATGACAAGTCCTCATATTTTTCTGTATTTCTACTGACGCTTTCACTGAGCTATTTGTGGTTCTCTGATAATACTCGGAATTAAACATTTCTTTGTCTTTGTGCATATTCTCTCCTCCTTGCACTGTGCTTATCCTTTCCTCCCTAAGCCAGCTCAGAGGAAACCTGCTTTACTGAGATCTTTCCAGAAACACACCTTCCTCCACCACAGACACTGATACAATCTCCTTCCTTTGTGTCTACTTATTTCTATAGTTTCAGTTACCATATTAAACAAATTAATTTTTTCCATGGGCCTATCATATCACTTAGCTTAAAGTGGACACTCAGAAAATGTCCTTCAGGCCCTCACTGCTTGCCTTTATTGATGGGCAGTACGAGGTGGGGAAAGAGGAGTTAGTTTACCTTCTTCCTGCTCTGAGGGAACTTTTCAGCTTCTGAAAGTGGAAAAACTAGACCAGAAACAAAGAGAAATTCTCAGGGGCACCTCTTTGCCAAGCAGAGGATACGAAATACCTACAATTTAATCAAATACTCACATTTTTATCTTTTCAAGAGTACATAGTTATATCTAATGTTAGAACTAAAAGAGAATAGAATCATAATTTCAGCTGGTAACTGACATTTAGCTCTTCTTCCCGCTGACATTTACACAGGAAAATATACAGAGTTAAAGTCTATGAAGTCTCTCTGGGTCTACAATACCCTCTTCCTCCTAAGAGCATTCTTGTCTATTTATAGTGACATATCCAGGTGCAAATTACAAAGAAACCTTACCGGTTACACTCAGACCGATGCTGTCCTGCTTTAAAACAAAATCTGCTGCTCGTGGACCCATCCAGTTTTTTTTCCCGGTAACTGCCTGTGTATGTTGTTACGGAAGAGTCCGACCATCGCATTTCCTTCTGCCAAGATGCGCCAGCCTTGCATCTGATCCGGTCGAACTCTCGAGAGCTGAGAGGGCGAAAGGGCAGAACGATTTGTGGAGTCAAGTAGAAGAAGTGCGACATAGCTCTGGATGCCAACTTTTCAAGCCCTCTGCATGATGGACGATTAATTTCCTTTTGGTCACAAGAGGTAATTGACAGGGCTCAAACTTTGTAATTCTGACTCTGGCGGAATGCAGAAGCTTAACTCTCTTGAAGCTGCCAAGCAACAGATCACAGAATTCCACAAATACTAGCCCCACCCCCACCCCCAAACTTTAACTGGGAAATGTGTAAGGTATGGAAGCTTCTGTCCTTTGCTCTGGGTGACATACAGCTACAAATGATGGCAAGAAAGCAGGTGGCAACTGCTTTTATAAATAAAACAGTGAATCCTAATGATGCTCGTTTAAGAGATGGGAACAAGAAATAAAAAGCAGTGCCAAGGGGCGCCTGGGTGGCTCAGTTGGTTAAGCGACTGCCTTTGGCTCAGGTCATGATCCCAGAGACCCGGGATCGAGTCCCACATCGGGCTCCCTGCCCAGCGGGAAGCCTGCTTCTCCCTCTCTCACTGCCCCTGCTTGCTTCTCCCTCTCTCACTCCCCCTGCTTGTGTTCCCTCTCTGGCTGTGTTTCTCTCTGTCAAATAAATAAAATATTTAAAATAAAAAAAAAAGAAGAAGAAGAAGAAGAAGTGCCAAGCATTTATTTCTTCTAAGGACTGGGCTCCAAGGGTCTGGAAGCAAAACAAATCGCTTATGATGGCAGCAAGAGCAGGTGACTCAAACACCTTCTCGTGTGTCATAGAGCAATGGTCCTTCAGCTGGCTGCACACAAAAGTCATCCCAGGAGCTGTTAAAATCAGCAGAAGCTCAAACCTCACCCACACCCCCAGGCCACCCCCAGAGATTCTGATTTAAACTGGTCTGGAGTAGGGCCCAGGCACTGGTGTATTTTAAAAGCTGACTCCTGGAGAATTCTAAAGACAGCAGGGTTCAGAGTTAAGGTTGTTGAAATATCACTGGGAGCCTTTTTTAGGCAGAGGGGTAATAGCATTCAATCTTGCATTCACATGATCTCTTTCATCCTTCACTAATAATTACTCTAAATCTCTGTCCTTCGCTTGCCTGTCCTCGTCAATAACAGACAAGTCACTGACAAACTAGATCTTTCAACATTTGTCTTTTTATCAGCTCCTGGAGCAGTTCTCCACCTTCTGTGCTCATGCACGTAAGCTGTGGCATTCTTAAATTCTTTTTTTTTTTCTTAAAGACTTTATTTGTTTGACAGAAACACAGCAAGAGAGCAAACACAAGCAGGGGGAGTGAGAGAGGGAGAAGCAAGCAGGGGGAGGAAGCCCGATGCGGGGCTTGATCCTGGGACTCCAGGATCATGACCTGAGCTGAAGGCAGATGCTTAACAACTGAGCCACTCAGGCACCTGGCATTCTTAAATTCTTAAATCAATGTGGATTGTGGATCTCATACCTTGTCTGGATCAGCAACATTTCCAGTAGATCTGTCATCATCATGAAGAAAACCATCTCCGTAGGAGTTTGGATCATCACCTATGGGCATGTTAACCATGAGGAGACCTCAGTCCTGCCTTCGCCGACTGTGGACGCCTGAGAAAAAGCCCAGGGATCAGCAAACAAATATCGCTGTGTGATTCTGGTACACCTGAGTTTTGAATACCAGGAATACTGCTCCAGGAGCTGAAGTCAAACAGTCCTTTATAGTGAGGCTGACACACTATGGGCCATGTTTCTTTGAGAATAGAATTATTTGTAAATAATTGGTAGTATTTAAAATTAGGGGTTCCTTTCCTTAAAACTTTGCAATTTGAAAATAAGCACCTTCACCCTAGAAGAATTAGGCAGAGGTTTCAGCCCCAGCTGCTTTTTTCCCATGGAATTGGGGCTCCTTAGAGAAATCCAGACCAGAAACGAGGATGGAGATGCAGAGGGAAGAAGGGGCCCGAAAACCTAGCCACCCAGCTCCTTTCAACCCACCCAGTGTCAGGTAATAACTGTGCATATGCTTCAACTGTTAGCTGTTCTAGCAAAAATTGTGGTTTCAGAGAAATCTCTGCTAGCAATATATATTACTTAGAGACAGGAGCATGTATAGAACAGATTGTGAAAGATTATTTGTAGAAAACATTTTAAAATCTTCTTCTTAGGTTGTGTGGCAGTCTATAAACAAACATGTGATAAAATAAGCTCTTTAAAAAATAAATTATGACATAAGTGCACTTTATCATCATATTCCTGTCCTTTATGTCATTTTTATTTCATCTTCCCCAATCGATTATGATATCACCTTAACAACTATAATTTCAAGAACCAAGAGTAGTGAGGGGCACATGGGTGGCTCAGCAGTTAAGTGACTCTTGATTTCGGCTGGGCTCATGATCTCAAGGTCACGAGATGGAGCCCCACACTAGGCTCTGTGCTCTGTGTGGAGCCTGCTTAAGATTCTCTCTCTCTCCCTCTGCTCCTCCCCTGCCGGACATGTGCATTTCTCTCTCTCTCTCTCTCTCTCTCTCTCAAAATAATAATAATACATTAAAAAAAAAAACAAGTGTAGTGAAACCTCACAATTTAAATGAAAATGACTCATATTGGGGTTAAGTGGAATTATGGCTTAGTTCATCAGCCTATTAGATGTTGAACAGTGTCAGAAATAAGTCGGACTTCAAATTAGAAAAAAATAGAATAGAATAACTGAATTTGTAAGTATTTAATCTGTAAAATCCTAGACTTCTAAGAGACTTTGAACGTTGCACTCATTCTTTGTTCTCATTTGATCAGACACTTCACTCCTCTCGGACACTGACATTCAGTGATGAATTGTATGGTCTGACGTCCAAGTTGAGAGTCTGAACCCTCCAAAAACCTCCTTTTGGAACTGAATCATGGCAAGCTACGTGGTTCGGTCCCTGATATTTCAATGTGAAGGAAAGCTAATCAAGAGCACTAGTGCAAAGGGCTCTGGATTGCCAGTGAGGTTTAGTAAAAGAAGCAGCTTCCTGAGTGAGCGACCTCACCCAGTAAAACCAGCAGGTGGCGCACTGGCAGGTGGATAGGCCTTGACCGGGCTTCCAAGCATAAGCTGATTATTCTAATGAGGTGTTAATAGGTATTAATTAAAAGAGTTTCACGGTTAAATAAGTTTAGGATGAGTTGGAATAAATGCGTTTCTTTGCTGTAGGACTTAGAGCCTTTGCCATTTCTATGTGCATTATGAATATTTCAAAGAGACCTGGACAGTGAGGCTCTTCCTAAACTTACCTGACTACAAAACTCCTTTTGTGGGGTGGGAGAGCATCTCTGGGTATTGCTCTTCTGTGCAATGGTCCAGGAACCGAAAAAGCTAGTGGGGCCATAGCTAAGACAATGGCTGGTCCGAAGTCTCTGGAATTTACTCAGTCTTGACTAGATCTCCAGGTAAACCATGGACAGCTTCACAAGAAGGTAGATCAAGGCAGTATTTTTCTTTTTTAATTGAAATGTAACATCAAACAGGAAAGCACACAAAAATGTGTACAGCCATGTAACTTCTTATCCCTTTCCAGTCAAATCGGAAACGCACACACACAAGCAACCCATAACCGCTATTCCCATTTCTATCACTACAGACTGGATATGTCAGCTGTGTTCCGTGGAGGCAGAAATGTACTGATGCCATGCCAAGAAGAAACCAGGAGGAAAACAAGTACTATAAAGGCCAGAAGAAGCAGAATTCCCTTGAGAAAAAAGATCCCATATGAAGCTAAATCTTCCATCTCAACAAAAATCTGTCTCCTCCCCATAAGGTGCCAAATTTCGATATTTGGGTAAGTGTAGCCAACAGCTGAATGAGCATGCATAATGTGTTCTACTTAATAACTGTTTGAGTCTGTCAGTTATGATAATATTAATTCTCAGTCCTTGATCTTGGAATACTTTCTTCATACTTATCCATTCTGTGATTTGGAAATTTTTATTAACTTACTGATTAAAAACATGGTCAAAAGACACAGGAAACCAGCTGCAACAGGACTAGATGGAAATAAAAGAAGGGTGAAGTGCAAAGGAACAGGAAAATAAAGTTGATAAAATTAGTGAGGAGAAGCCTAAAAGGAATGCTCTTTTGTCTTGTCTTTCCTGAAATTTATTTTTGGTTATGTTTATTGTTTGAAAACTGAAACTGATTGAAAACAATGTATACACCATGATCCCAGTTTTGTTTGATAAAAAGTATACATGTGTGTATATGTATTTATAAGAGAAGGCTCAGGAGGCTATATATAAAAATGTTAATACTGATTATAGCTAAGTGGGAGAATTACATGTGATTTTTATATTCTACATTGCTTTCTTTATTGTTGAAACTTTTTACAGTGCATGTATGTAACTCATCGTCAGAGCCCAGATCTTACTTACAAAAACTAAAACAAAGGGAATACATCCATATATAATCAACCTTCAAATCTTGCAAAGAATCTCTTTGAGGTTTACAATGATTTTTCTTTTTCACATCTCTCTAGAGTCCAGGCCTTTAAAACAAAGAAACAACTCTAGGGCAAAGATATTGGAGTCAATTCAATTAAATATGATGTTTCTTAAACTTTCTTTTTTCTAGTTCTGGGTCCAGGAAAAAATAGGACCCAAGCTCTTTCAAGGGTATGTGTGGAGGCGGGTGGAATAGGTAAGAAAATAGAAACAGGAAAAGAGCAGTTACATAGTAGACCCCAAAGTGAGGAAACCTGAATTACTGGTTGCTGTTCTCCAAGGCAAGCTTGTCTATACATAGGTACTCATGAGGAGGTAATCCACACAGTGTACCCACACTAACAAACAAATAAACAAAAAGACTCATGACAATTGAAACTAAAAAATGCGTCATAATAATAGCCAAGATTTTTTTGATATCTCAGTGGTACCTCCTGGGATCGATATCATATAATGATAGTTGATTTCTTCAGCTCATTGAAGCAGAGTGTGGGGGAAGTAGACACAAGCTGAACTGGCCCATCTTTCCAATCCTACAAAATAAAGACTTCACTGTATAATCTGCTTGGACAACACTCTTGGTCTTAAATAGAACACATTATCGAAAGTCATTTAGAAGAATATCCCAAAGGCATTTCAAACTTCTATTCTTGCTTAAGTGACTGGAGTCTTAGGAGAGTCCCATGTATATTAAGCGTAATGACTGGTGACAAGAGAAGCAAATACTATGTTCTAGACCCTCTTCTCAGCCCTTTACACACAGTCCTTTATTTAATCCACATAACAAGCTATGAAGAAGATACAGGTTTATTTCCACTTTACAGACGAGGAAACCAATCCATAGAAAATTTGCCCACTATTGCACTGCTAGAAGTAGCAGAAGTAGCGCTGAAATTCAGCGGTCTGAGACTTGTTGAGACTATTTTAGGCTACTCAAGACTACATCTCTAACCTGTTGTCTTCTACCTATCTCTGCCCCACTTCTCGCCCATTGCCTGGTCCCACAACTGCTGACCGATTCCCTTCTTGTGAGTCCTGTCCAGAAGCATCCACAACAACCTGTATATTACTGACTTCCGTATTCAAAGAAGTTTCTATCGATGACCCAATAAATGTACCCTGAAGAGAAAGACCAAAAAAGCATAGTCTTCACTTTTTCAAATGAACTACCTTATGTTCCCAAGCTGAGATCATAGACTTATTTATAAGGAAGGAAATGAATGGCCTCCTGTTACACAAATTATTTAAATACCTTGAAGATTCTGAAGTCAAGTTTAAGAACTAAACATCAAATCTTGTCAGTTAACTATTAACATGCAATGGGGTGCCTGGGTGGCTCAGTCGGTTAAGTGCCCAATTCTTGGTTTTGGCTCAGGTCATGAACTCAGGGTCCTGGGACTGAGCCCTGCGGCAGGCTCCGCCCTCAGGGAGAAGTCTGCTAGTCTCTCCCTTGTGGCTTCTCCCGCCCTAACCCCCACCCCCCACTGTCATGTGCACTCTAAATAAATAAGTAAGTAAGTAAGTAAATAAATAAATAAATAAATAAATAAATAAATAGAATCTTAAAAAAAAAAAGAAGATATTGACATGCAAAGCCCTCACAGCCTCAGAAATATTCCAAGCTACGAAGAGGCCTTTTAGAAAGATACCAGCCATGCGTATTTCCTAACTGGGATTCTGAAATATTTTCTGTTAAGAAGAAATTAATCTTAGTGGATTCTAGTGCCTAAATGCTTGGAAATAAATAATAGGTAGATGAACTCACAGTTTAAAAAGAAAATTGAATCCTACTTCAAAGATCATGACAGGTATAGGGGGTAGGTACAAAATAAAGTTGCTAAAATAATGGTTAATATAAACATGTTGGTGAACAAAGACCGGAAGAGAAATCCTCTTAAGATTTAACGGAGAGATCTTCTTCTTCTCTCCCTGTTCCACAAAGGGAGTTTCTTTGCTTATGTTGTTGACTTAGTCAAATATGAATCTGAGTTCTACTTCCTTTTCTCTGTTACTAAATGTCACTAGGTGCCAATTTGGGGTCCACAGGTTTAGAGATACGCAGGAAGGAATGTACACGAGTCCTGAGAACTGACTACCCTAGAACAATCAAGATTAATACTCCAGCCCGCCTCCTTTGGACACTTAATCTGCATGATGGCAGATTTGTAACGTGCACAGGTATTTACATGCCTGTTTCTGCATTTCTGGGATTATGCTGAGAAATGCTTTGAGGTAAGAGACATACAACAGTATTGAGTCCTACAGAAATGTGGATATCCTGACAGATGCATTTTTAGTGTATGCTGGATAATTGGATGAATTCCATATATTCCTGCCCTTTGATTTGATTCCTGCCTATTCTTTGTAGAGGTGCTCAACATGCCACTTTGTCTCTCTGTCTCTGTGGCTATGTAGGAGCTTTACTCAGAATTTGTTCATTCATCTGTTTATTCAATAAATATTTATTGTGCACCCACTTGGGCCCCTGAACAACACCATTTGTTATTTTGTTCCATATTGGTTTATTCCCTACAGATACAATGATCTGCGCTACACCTGTGACATTCTTCCTGTCACTCTGCTTAGGATTCATTCACTGATCAAGAGTGATTTCAGTATGTAAAAAGGCAGCACAGACCTCATACAAAGTTAGTTGGGTGCACCTTCTAAACACCGGAAAGCCAGGAGGTGGGGGATGGGTGAAGTAGATTATGGGGAAAAACGAGGGCACTTGTTGTGATGAACACCTGGTGATGTATGGAAGTGTGGAATCACTATATTGTACACCTGAAACGAGTACATTAACTAACTGGAATTTAAATAAAAACAATGATAAAAATAAATAAATAATAAATAAATGTTGGAAAGTAGGTAAACCATGTGTAGTGAAGTGACTTTTTTTTTTTTAAGAATGCATTTATTTGACAGAGAGCACAAGCAGGCAGAGAGGCAGGCAGAGGCAGAGGGAGAAGACTTCCCATTGAGCGGGGAGCCCGATGCCAGACTTGATCCCAGGACCCTGGGATCATGACCTGAGCTGAAGGCAGATGCTTAACGACTGAGCCACCCAGGCACTCAGTGAAGTAACTTTTGTTGTTACGAATACCTATTATAATTTCTCAGCAAATTATTAAGCCTAAATTATTTTGAGCCAAAAATTTGTATTGCCAATGCCATACAATAGAACTTGATGCAAGAGAAGCTTAGTACACATTATGAAAAGCTGAATAGAAGCAGAAGGAGTTCTATAAGGGCAGAATACTTTTTATATACTCTACCTCTTCCCTGTACTCTGGTGAGTATCAGACATTATCTCCTCAAGGCAGAGAAGCCTAGAAGGGCCAGACATTACAGAGGGCTTTCCCGTTACTCACGAGGCTGATGGCTTTAGAATGCTTCTGCACTTTCCTGAATCTCTCTTAAAGGACCCAACCTCACAGACTTGTGAAATTTAGGACCTTTGGGATGATCAAAGCCAGTACTGAGTTGACTGCCAAAGGATGATAGAAATCATGGAATACCAACAGAAGCAGGTCACCTTCACAAGAGAAACACAAGGGATCTCTTGTGTTCCTTTTGTTTTATGGGTTTTCAAGCTATTGAGGGAAGGCAGATTTGGGAGGTTGAAAGACATATGATTTGGGGTGGGGAGGAGTGTAATAAAAATGTTCATAGAATTTCCCCTTTCTGAGTTAGCTCCAGACAGCCGTTGACAATTATGGTAGTTTCCTCGGGCTGCCCTAACAAAGTACTGCAGACCTGGTGGCTTAAAACAATAGGAACTTTCTGTCTCAGTTCAGGAGGCCAAGAGTCTGAAATCAAGGTATTAGCAGGGCCCTTGCTCCATCTGAAACATGCCGGAGAACCCTCCCTCACCTCTTCCCAGTTTCCGGTGGTTTTCCAGCAATCCTTGCCCCTGTTGGCCATGCAGCTGCCTCACACTGGCCTCTGCCTCCACCATCACTCATGTTCTCCCCATGTGTCTTTGTCTTCACCTGACTCTCTCTCTCTCTCTTTTTTCAATTTAATCATCCATTCTATTTTACTTCTTTTTAAAATAATTTCATTTTTCCAGTGTTCCAAGATTCATTGTTTATGCACCACACCCAGTGCTCCCTGCAATATGCACTGCCAGGCTGTCCCATCCCTCCACCCCTCAGTTTGTTTCTCAGAGTCCGAAGTCTCAGGTGCTTCATCTCCCTCTCTGATTTACCCCAGTTCACATTTCCTTTCCTTCTCTAATATCCTCCATGTTACTCCTTATGCTCCACAAGTAAGTGAAACCATACGATACTTGACTTTGTCTACTTGGTTTATTTCACTCAGCATAATCTAATCTCCTCCAGTCCCATCCACGTTGCTACAAAAGTTGGATATTCATCCTTTCTGATGGAGGCATAGTATTCCATTGTATATATGTACCACATCTTCTTTTTTCCATTCATCTGTTGAAGGGCACCTTGGCTCTTTCCACAGTTTGGCAATTGTGGCCATTGCTGCCATGAACATTGGGGTACATATGGCCCTTCTTTTCACTACATCTGTATCTTTGGGGTAAATACCCATCACCTGACTCTCTTCATATAAGGACATCAGTCATACTGGATGGAGGCCCATCTGACTCTAACATGACATCATCCTAATAACATCTGCAGCTACCTGATTTCCAAATAGGATCACATCTGATATCCTGGGGATTAGCACTTCCACATAGCTGTTTAGGTGGCAAATCCAAACTAGAGCATGATGGGATATGCTGGATACTGTATGGACAACGAAGCGTTCTGAGATTCACTGAGTAAATTAGTCCCTATTTCCTCTATTATTCTAAGAGCCCCAAGTGACTAAAACTAGTGGGGAAAGAAAGTTTCCAGAACCAGAAATATCACTGGTTTTAAAAAGAGGTAGTGTGATTTCTAAAATTCTTGTTCTACATAAAGATGTAGTATGTGGAGATCTCTGATAAATAATGACATTCCTAGAATTAAGGAAAATGATTACTAAGGATGAGCAGGAATACTTTAAAAGATTATGGACAACAGGTAATTTATTTTTCTTAACAGCTTGTTTCTAACCCATGTAACAGATCACTGAGTAAAGAGGAGAGGTAGGTTTGAGTCTGAGTCATACTGGCTACTTAAGCAAGTCACCTCACCCCCCTGAAACTCATTTCCCCCTAAATCATACGCATAGTTTCTTCTGTGGTAGAAGTATATACACATTGTTGCCTGGCCCACCCCCAAACCCCTAGAAACCATGCCTTAAAAACGTTCTTGATAAAAAAGGAACCGTATTTACACTTCATTGCACCCCTGAAATGTAGGTTGAGGTGGACAACTCATTCTGGGAAACCCACCCATAGGTTTCCTTCACTGACTTCCGTTGCCTCCAAAAGATGAACAGGTCAATCACCTTTCTATCAGGAATTTGAAATTGGGTACCAAGAAACTATAAAGTATTAATGTGGGAACTAGAGCTATAAAATGGTGAGATAATAACCAGACTAGAAAGGGCCTTGCTGGTCTGTGTGAGACAACGGTTATGGAAAAGTCAAGTCTAGAATGTACAGAAAAAAGAAGTGGAAAGGCCCGAGACTTTCTAGCTCATGTATGAGGGTTGCCTTCATTCTTTTGGTCTTTGGTTCTCTTCTGTTTGAATGCGATAGAGCTACATGTGGGTTTTTCTTTCCGTTTTTGGCATTTATCCTGTCCAGTGTTCTCTGAGCTTCCTGAATCGGTGGTTTGGTGCCAGCCAACTATCTGAGAACCAGATAGTTCTCAGGTATTATTACTTGAACTATCTCTTCTCTCTCTTCTTTTTCTAGTATTCCAATGGCTTGTATATTGTGTCTTTCAAAATGGTTCTTGACGAGTCTTTTCATCCTTTTTACCTTACATTTCAGTTTCAAACGTTGCTCACAGCCTATTTTTGAGCTTACTAATCTTTTTTCTTGGCCATGCTGAGTCTACTGAGGACCCCATTGAAGGTATTCTTCATTTCTGTTAGTGTTGTTGTTGGTTTTTTTTTCTAGCATATCTGCTTTGATACTTTCATAGAGTTTCCATTTCTCTGCTTACATTACCCATCTGTTCTTTTCTACTGTCTATTTTTCCTTCAGAGCCTTTATTATCATAGTTACCTTAAATTCTGTTTGATAATTCCAATATCTGTGCATATCTGAGTCTGATTCTGATGACTCCTTTGTCGCTACAAACTGTTTTTCCCTTGCCTTTTGGGCATGTCTTGTAATTGTTGAAATCCAGCATGATGTACTGAGTAACAGGAACTGAAGTCAACAGGCCTCTACTGCGGGGAGGTATGTCAAGCCAGCTAAGTATTGGGATATATTTCATGTAAGTTGTATCTGTAGGAGCCAGAGGCTAGATTCCTCTAGTGTCCTTGTTTTTGCCTTCCCTTTCGATTCTGGGCTTCCCTAGGTAGTCCTCCACTGAGTCTGTATCTTGCAACTCTTTCAATTGAAGTTCACTGTTGTTATACCAAAGCCCTGTTGTCGTGACAATAATGTGGGAGGTAGGAGTGTTCTATGACCTTATGACTAAATATCAGTCTTTTAAATATTTAAATATCAGTCTGATATTTACTGATTTAATTATCAGCCCCTTGTGTCCCTGGGCTGTGACCTTTACAAGTATTTCTCTAGTGTAGCTTCCCCTACACCTACTCCCTACCCCATTCACTGGCTATAGGGTTTCCAACTCTTCCCTTGAAGATCTGACCCCTGTTATCTACATCCCCCTTCCCACATTAGACGACGAGAAATAAAACAAAACTAGACAAAAACGAACCCTAGGTTTTGGGAGGAATGTCTGTATCCTAGCTGGGATAAGACCCTAGCAAAGTCTTCACTCTGGGAGAGCAGCCCTTACAGAGAAGATGCTGAGTGTACTAAACAAAATTACTCTTCCCTTCCTCCTGCCAGAGCCATGAGGGATTCTTCTTGGGTCTTTACTATGGCAACACAGTTTTTAAAGGCGAAGTCCATAAAAGTGTGTGGGTCCCCATAAGCCTGCAGCCCCAGAGTTTCTCACTCTCCCATTGGTTCCCACTCAGACCTCAGCAACTCCTCAGAGTCACCACCAAAGCGTTCCTACCAGTTTATGGCATTGGGCTCTGCACTCAGTGCGGAGTCGGCTTGAAATTATCTCTTTCCCTCTGCAAAGAAATAAATAAAATCTTTACAAAATTAAAATAAAATAAAGCACCTGCAGTAGACATGTTTTTGGTCTGCTCGGAATCCTTTGCCATGGAGATGAACCTATCTTTCCTGCAGGTCAGTCTGAGTGCTTCCCTGAGATTTTCAGAATTGGATCTTTGGAAAGAAGGGAAGCTTTTCCCCTGAACCCAAGGGCTGCTGGTTGCTGCACCTTCACATCTACCACAGCTCTGTGGAGGAAGCAGGAGAAGGGAGTCAATATGCAGAAGGGAAGAAAAGAGACATGGAGAATCCTAGCATCACTTATGTCCCTGAACAGCTTGCTGAACCACTACCCTTCTCCATGTATGATTGGATGAGCTAATAACTCTTTTCACCTAAACGAGTAGCTTTCTATTATTTCTGGCCAAGAATCCTGGCTAATATAAAAGCTGATATTGAGTGTCATTTTGGTTTGGTTTTTAATGTCTAAACTATTATCTCCAAACATAAGCAGAAAGTTCTACTGGAAAATATACCTTGAGGCACCAGTTTCCAAAAGAGCAAAATCTAAGATAGTAGGTTACAGAAGAAACGTCTTAAAGATCAAACACTGAACATGATCTTACCATCTGGATTAATGTATAAATCCACCTATACCACAGAGGTATCTATAAATGAAGATAATATCTGTCATGAAACTATCTTATGGAAAGTATGAAATGAAGTTCATAAAGTGCCTTGAGCACAACTTGGGAAATAGTATTTTTCTAAAATCTATATGTCGCATTTAGGAACAATAAATTTCGATGAATTTCTTATTATTCCTGTTGCTCAATCTCTTTTTCTATAAAATGGGGATCATAATACCTCCCTTGAGGGCTTGTGGACAGAATTAGCAATCATGTATGTGTGAAGCTGGAAGACTGTGACTCAAGCTAAGGTTGATCTGCCAGAAAAGCAGGGACCCAGGGCTCTTTTGCACCGAGGAACTTGTGAGGGGGACATGTTTTCTGTAAAGATCATGTGCTGAAGTCCCAGGGGAAGAGAAGGAGAGCTATGCACAATGAGAAATGGTAAATGGTTCATTGGTCTGTACCCCGGCCCACAGGACCGGCCCCTGGGAGGAGAGAGGCAAGGATCCTGTTCTCTGGGAACACAGCACTATTTTGGGAACTTAAAATCCACAGTTTGGGAACATCTAAGCAAGGTATTCTCCTAAACGTAGAGCCGCAACTAAAATAGTAGAGGCCCAAAAGAAGCCTGGGAGGAGCATGCTGCACCCAAGAGTGTGAGCTTGTTTGCAGATCAGTGAGGGGACTGAGGTCCTGCACGAGATGATGGAATCTCAAGTCAGCAAAATTTGAGTGTAAATCTTATATGATTTTTATTCCAAAGAAAAGAGAGTTCACCCTTGAAATAGTTGGGTTCTATCCGTAACAAGATTTGGCATTCAGGTATGAGCCTGATAAATGGCTTTAACTGTCATCCTAAGATATCTCTCTGTGGACTTCTAACCACACCTTATGACTGGCCTGGCAGATGTGACAGAGCTTTGAGGATGAGGTCACATGATTTTCTCTGTGTTAGTTAAAAGCAATACTAATTGAGATGAAGCATTAAGCCTTGTTGTGGGTAAAATAGTTCACTGACTTTCATGTGCCCTCACCCCCCTCCCATCAAGAAGCTGAGGGGCTAAGCAAAGTAAATTGCTCTGGGACACCTGCCCAGTCAGTTAAGCTTCTGCCTTTAGCTCAGGTCATTATGCCGGGGTCCTGGGGTCTAGTCCCGCATTGGGCTCCTTACTCAGCAGGGAACCTGCTTCTCCCACTATCTGCTGCTCCCCTGTTTGTGCTCGCTTTCTCTCTGGCAAATAAAGCAATAAAATCTTTTTTAAAAATGTAAATTGTGCCAAGGTCACCCTTTGTGCATCAAATTTTCAGGCAAATATTAATATACTTCGACTTACATTAGCAGCATCTACATTTCATTATATAAAGTTAAATTTTTTTCTGAAAAAAATTCAGTATAACTGCTTTTGTGGCACTCTAATATTTTGTCATCCAACCGACCACTAATGACCAAAAAGGTGAACGTATATGAAACTCAAGGAGCAGGAATTGTCGCCAAACATGCATGTCAAGTGGGGGTTTTTTTTTTTAATATTTTATTTATTTATTTGACAGAGAGAAACACAGCCAGAGAGGGAACACAAGCAGGGGGAGTGAGAGAGGGAGAAGCAGGCTTCCTGCCAACCAAGGAGCCTGATGTGGGGCTCGATCTTGATCCTCTGTGATCATGACCTGAGCCAAAGGCAGATGCTTAATGACTGAGCCACCCAGGAGCCCCGTCAAGTGGGTTTTTAAAAAGTCCATGAATTATAGTAGGAGGAAAGAAAAACAAACAGGCTAAAGTCTCTTTCTGATCGTTCTTCTTCAAGGAAAATTTTGACTTGCTCATCATTTCCGTAGTTTTACCTGAGTTACAATGTTAACATCTAGCAAGTACTGGTCCCAACCACCATTCCAACAGTTAACATGAGTTACAGTGGTGCCCTAGATGTACCCCTTAGAGGATGAGAGCTCAGCTTCCCGAGGAGTGACCTACAGTCCAGCTTAGGAAGCATTTGTGTTTCTGAAGTCCCACATGGGATTCTCAGGCCTCAGGAGCAGCTGAGCTCCACCATCTGCAAAAATGTAGAAAATCATCAAAGTTGCTTCATTTCTCAAAGTCCTTGTAGTTAATTAATTTTTAGCAGTAGTGTCATGACTTCTATGACGGCAATCTACTGGATGAGCAGAATGTTTCCCTTGTTCTCACTGATTCTTCCTCTTTTTTTTCTATATTACAGGTTACACTGTATAAACACTGAGTATCACATGCCTGTTGTTCGTTAGCTTTTGTCTTCGATGTATATGGGAGCTGCAACAGCTACGTGCTCAAGGCAAGAAGTAAATAGCCATATTATGGGGTGATTATAAAGAGAGAATTCCTTGCTAGGTGGTATTGTGATAGGTAGTGTTAACTGCGCAAGTAATTGTGGTCAATTTAGTGAAATTTGGTACTGTTTGAGCAAAATATCTGTCAATTGTGGAGCTCAGTTTAGAACAGAGCGCCTTTTACCTACATACAGATATTAATGGTAATAATGCCTTTGACAAAGGCAAAATTAACCTAGGACATTGTTTTCAGAAAAGAATTATTCTTTTAAGGTGGGGGAGACTAATTCAGTTAATCCTTAAAACAACCCTGAGACATTAAATATTTTACACTTTAAATATTTATTTAGCACTTACTACGTCCAGGCACTGTGTGTATATTAACTAAAATAGTCCTTTCAACAACTCTGGGTGGATGGCCTTGTCAACCCCATTTAATAACGAGGAAAGGGCACCTGGGTGGCTCAGTAGGTTAAAGCCTCTGCCTTCAGCTCAGGTCATGATCTCAGGGTCCTGGGATCGAGGCCCGCGTTGGGCTCCCTGCTCGGCAGGGAACCTGCTTCCTCCTCTCTCTCTGCCTGCCTCTCTGCCTACTTGTGATCTCTGTGTCAAATAAATAAATAAAGTCTTTAAAAAAATAATGAGGAAACTGGGACACAGGGAGATTAAGTAGTTTGGTTGGCCAAACTCAAATTAAACTGATGCTAGACTGTTTTATAGGACAACAAGCTGCTGTGAATACCCATCTATAGTATTCCCAACACCTACCAGTTACTAAGTGTTGGCATCTCTCATACAACCTCTCATTTAATAATCCTGTAAAATAGCTATTCTTACCCTAATTGTAAGTATAAGGGAATGGGTGCATAAAAAAAGAGAAAAAAACCTGCCCCGAATCATGTGGCTAGTTGGGACAGCTGAAATGTGACTGCGTACATCCAAGTCAAAACCTATGGTTTTGTCCAGGTCACAGGTTCAGCGTGGTAGATTCACAGATGACACGGAAGAACAGCATTTTCAAGTCTAACAGAAAGGAGCATGGATTTTTTTTTAAAAGGCCTAGAACATTTTAGTCCATTATACAGCTGCCAGTTTAGCAAAGAACAGAAATAAAGGTAACAGTACCTTGGAAATTGGTCTCTACATTACAGCCAGTGGTACAATAACAACTTTATTAAAGAGGACAAGAGGGGTCTCTAATGCTTTTAGGACCATATTTACAACATTTAAAAAGTAACTCAAACTGAAAAGAAATGCAGAACTAAGTGGAGGGCTAACAAATACCACCGTCCCGCCGCCTGCAGCAGCACGTGCTTCACTGCTGCCTGCACGGTGCCGCTAGTGACAGGCCTGTCATTCCCTGCAGTAGTAGTGCACTCGGGGAAATTGTGAAATTCTTTCTTCTGGAAGATTCCAAAACAGCTATTTAACGGTTGTCCCTCCTGAAATTAGGTGAATTGACTGAATAACCTTTTGGTTTCTCTTAGCCCTCATATGAGACATAGGTACGCCACTAACACAAATCCTTTAAAAAAAAAAAAAAAAGGTTATGGGGGCGTCTGCCTGTGGCTCGAGCATGAGCCCAGTGTATTGGTATCAAGCCGCGCATGGGGCTCCCCGCTCAGTGGGGAGCCTGCCTCTCCCTCTCACTCTGCTGCTCCCCCTGCTTGTGCTCTCTGTTGAATAAATAAATTAAAATTAAAAATAAAGGTATGGAATGTTTGCTAAAATAATACTTCCAGATAGGAGGGTAACAGTGAAAACTGACAAACTGTGTAAAATATTCTAAAGGATTCAGAACAGTATAGGTTTGAAATTTCTGGGAAGAAATTTTGTGCAATGGAGAAATTTTATGGTTAGAAATAATTTTATTCAAGTGCACATACTTATAACCACCATCAAACAGTATAAACTATATTCAAAGAATTAACTACAGCAGGTTCTTTAAAGACAATCATAAAATATCACGAGAGCATGATGGCAATAATAAGACCATGAGAGAAAATTCAACTTACATATAAGACGTGCACGGCTTCAGGTATTTATAACTAACATAATAATAACAAGTAGCCTCTGGGTATCTTCTTTGTACCATCATGGTAGCAAAACGATTCTCCTGGGTTATCTCATTTATCCTCATCAACCCTATAAAGTCAACGTGTTAGTTAACTTTAGCAGGGAAGGAACTTAGAGGTAGGTTATTTGTCCAAACTTAAAAGCTAACGAGTGACTGGTCTATGTTTAAAGTTTAAACCCACAGAGTTCAACCCCAGAACCCAGCCCCTGTGCCATGCTTCTTCTGGAGAAGAAAACTTGTTCCTCCTCATCAGGAGTGAGGTAGATTTTTTAAGACACTAACTTGAAGTCGAATGACCAAGGAGGAAGAGAAGCAAAAGCTTTTGATGCTATTCAAACCGAATACCCCTTGAATCATCGTGACCTCACCTGGGCCTTCTGTGGGTGTACTCCAACTCTTGGGCCACATGATCTGCAGCTGATCTCCCCTAACTCCCTTTGGGCTCTGCAGCCTATCATGGCGTGTCCACAAGTCTAGACAAGTAGACTTTAAAACTGCGTTCACATCACTACACATTCCACTTGTTCTGTTACTCATGTACATTACATGGCCATTTCAGAAATTCCTAGAAAGATCTGGCACACTAAATATCACGAGTTTCAGCTCTTAGAAACCCACTGTGTAGGATTCTGGCCTGAAGTAAGAAATCAGAAATGTGGTCTCTCTTACTTACATTTTCTCTGGAAACTCAGCGAATACAGAATCAAAGAAAACATCTTAAGGCATATGAGCTTTTTCTGTTCTCTTCAGCTTCCTCTGCCTGTGACTGATGAGAAGGAGCCATCCTACCAGCTACCATGCCAGGGTTTAAGAACAGAAAGAAGTGGAATTCAGTAACAAGTAACAGGGAAATACTGCCAAGAGCCTGACCTTTGCCGGGCATATCTAACATTCTTCGACTTTTCAAGCATGGTTCATAAACGAGGCCGAAGGTACCACAAAAGAATTACTGAAAATAGAAGCATTCAAGTGACTTTTAATATTAAAATACTTATAAAATCATTGCATACAATAAACGTCCTTAGTCTCTGCTTTTAAAAGTTTTCAACAATACATCTGCTGCTAGTCCTGGGGACAGGGCCCCACTGAGAACCTTTTTTTCCAGAACAGGGATCTGTTCCCGGATGGTGGGATGGGTCCTGAAATGTTCTAAGACGCTTTCCTGAATGAGATTCCACATCCAAACTTTCTGCTGCCTCTGCCGCTTGGCTGTCAGCTCCCCGCTGGCGAGCATGAGGTCCCGGAACTCTCTCATTTTATCCCACATTTCACTGATGCCCTCTCCACTTCTGGCGGAGATGCGAATTACCTATTGAAAAGGGAAGAACCAAAACTGTTTTACTTAAAATGACAGGAAACATCTTCATAGGGACTCTGATATTTGCCAAGTCTTACAGTCTGCGAAAATAGGCAAGTGAAATGGAGACATTTCATCACTGAGTCAAAGTAAACTACACCCAGAAATAGATGATTGTTAACTACATGCAGAAACAAGTTGCTGATTTCAGGTCAAAATGTTTAGCCCAGAGGTTTACTTTGACTTAGGATTGCTCAGATGGTCTTCAGACACAACGCAGAGGAGCTGCGAGAGGGTAATGAGGATGGGAAGGGCAATGCTGGGTAGGTTTCCCTGAGGCCTGGGTGCTAGGGAATGAAACTATGGTGAGAAAACAGCCCCATTCCGTGATTCAGCTCGGCTAAGAGCAGAGCACCCAGCACCTGCACGAGCCAGACAGCCCCGCACCCAGGGTGACAATGGGAGCCCGGGAGCAGGCAGCAAGAGAAGTCATCGCTGCTCTCACTCGAGTGATTACGGCTCACTCCTTAGTAAGAGTGGCCTCCTGCACAGAAAGCCGCCCACATCTGTATCAGCATACCATTTATCACAGAGCTCATCTTTATTTTTTTTTCCCTATTGAAAATAGTACCCAACAAGCCTAACAGGAAGGGAAGCCATCACATCAAAAGCTTCTTCTCTCCTACTCAAACTCTAAGATAGAGAATCAAATCACTAACTGCTCCATAATCTTAGGAATGGCTCCTTTCAGAATGGATTTCCTATCACTTCTGAATGGCTTAAGTCAAGCCTTAAGCAATCTAATCTATCCTCTCACATCTAGCTTTTGACATCTTATGGTTGAAGGATTATATTTAAAATCATGACTACCTGCTCTGGCTTTGTTATAATTTTTAAAATTGTGATTTCACACCCAAGCAGAGACAGATCATGTGTCTGGCTTGGGACTCGCATCCTCTCTTCTAATATGCATGGTCCACTCAGGGCGAGAAACGCAGAACAGAAGGCAAGCTGACCTTGGGTCTCCAGACTTCTGAGCGCTTGCGGAGTAACTTCAGGGCACTCACATACTCTGCCTGGATCCTGCGAGCCGGCACAATCAAGTCTCCATCAGATTTCGTTATTGCTACCAGGTCCGCCATCTCAATTATACCTCTTTTGATACCCTGAAGTGAAAAAGACAGTGATGTATCAGAAATACTTAATTCAATAGAGCAAAACATGGGCCACCAGTCAACACTAAGATGTTGGGAGTCCCACACTTCATTAACCAACTCTTCCTCTGCACCCTCCCAAGCCCTGGGTACCAGGAACCATAATCACTCAACAGAAATTATTCAAAAGCACCAGCTGTTGGGATTATGGAAGTCATCTATAAGATCTCTTTCCAAATTTAGAGACTAACATGACAAAATACCTTCATAGTTAGAGGAAATACATCACCAAGACACAACATGAGTGAGTGGCAGGAGACAAGGCCAGTCGTCTCCTGATGGATTTGGTCTCTCCTGAGCTAATGCCGCAGGACCCAAAACCATCCATCATTAAGCATTTGCAGAGAAAAGACACCTATTTCTAACATGTGCATTTCCATACACAAAGTCTTTGAACCTTTTCTCAAGTTTTATACTTTTTTTCCCAATTTGCATTTGACGGAAAATAACCTGATAGCTAAAAATGCCCTAATCTAGGTACTTCAACACCCATACCAGAGGTTGTCTCTTCTGCCTGGAATTGTCCATGTGCCCCATTTACTCCCCATGCTGCAGGTGGAAAAATCCAAGTTGTAGGATTAGCTCAAGGTCATAAATTTTATTATGGTAATTTAGGAAAAAACACAGAGAATGTGTCTTTGACTCAGGTATTTTAGCTAACACGAATGATATTTCTTTTCTTTCTTTTTTTAAAATTATTTGAGAGAGAGAGCATGCATGCACACAGTAGGGGGAGGAGCAGAGGGAGAGGGAGAAGCAGACTCCCCACTGGGCAGGCAGCCCGATGCAGAACTCGATCCCAGGACCCTGCCATCACGACCTGAGCCTACGGCAGACACTTTACCGACTGAACTACCCAGGCGCCCCTGGATGCTACTTCTTTTGCCTACATTACCAGCAACTTAATTTACAGAAACACAATACTGGAAATCTGTACTTTCAGAGATGCATACTTTGTGTCTAGGGAGAAAAAAAGGCAACATAATCACCTGCAATTCATCTCCTCCCGCCGGTGGCAGCAGTAAAACAAACATGTCGACCATATCCGCGACAGCAAACTCCGACTGGCCCACGCCTGAGATTGTAAAATATTCGTAGTGATTAGACCTCCTCAGCTACCTTGGCCACCATTCAGTCACTCGTACTTGCCATCACACCCTCAAGCGGATCCCACTTTAAACACCCCACCTCTGAGTAATCTATTAACTGCACTGCCCTGCCTATGAGCACGCCTGTGACCCTTCCCACCTCTCTCCCTTACTGCCAGTAGCCTTCGTATTGGCTTCATGGAGGACCTGGAAAGGCCCACTCTCTCCTCTCCCCACAGCTCTTTCTTCGCTTCCCTTTTACCAGTAAGTGGCTTGAGCAGTGTGGTTTGAATTCTAGACCGTGTCTGCCAAGACTTTCAGCTTTCTGGCCTCCTCATCCTCCTAGGAGCCCTACAAACCCTCACCCACGGATCAGTCCAATTACCTGTGTCCTCTCTTCTACAAGCGCGCCACAGGAATGTTCGGGAATAGGCACCACGGCCGGGTCACGGTGTCTACCGTCCGCTACCCACTCCACACAGTCCGGTAAAAGCAATGCCCCTAAGCACCCTCAGTCAGCGGCTTCCCTGTTTCTCGAAGTAGCTATTACAAACATTCACTATGCCACCATCTCCTCCATGATGATGCCCACGGCACCTACTTGGGGGTGAAATAAGGCCAGAGCTCCCTCAGCATCTCCCTCTCCCCCTTCACAGATAAGCAGGTCCAAATACCAGCCCGCTCACTGCCTCCTCTCCAGTCGCAGAGAAAGAAGTACTGGCTGAAGATGAGCCGCTCTTCCCTTCCCACCTCCTCTGGGCCCTTGCTCTGCTTTCTTTAGTCTCTCCTTAGTCTATCAGCTCCTCATTGGAACTGGGCTCATGTCTTTCTCATCTGAAAACTAAACAAACCAAGAAAAAAAAATCAGACAAAAACTCACACAACCTCCTCTAATTATCACCATATTTCTCACTTTCTCTTTATAGCTAAAGGTCTAGTAAGAAAAATCAATGTATGCTCATTTGTCTGCACTTCATTACTTCACATTAATTTCAATCCACTTAGATCTGACTTCCACATCACGCGCTCCACTGAAACTCCTCTGAGATTCTGCCCTTCACTGGGGCGTCAGAGGCTTCTAGTTGTCTATTCCATGTTTATTCTTCCCCATTTCTTTACCCCAGGTGTCATCAGGAGCACCAATGTACCAGCTAGAAGCCCACAGTCACCAGACCCAATTTCCACCAGAGATGATTGATGACTGAAATCAAAAGTCACCAGATGGGGTTTCCAGGAAATTCTTTAAAGGGGGCTAACCCAGCCAAAGGTACACCTCTCCTGCCTACCCCTTGCCTCTCCTTCCTTACCTTTCTCTCTTCCCTTCTCCTCCTGCTTAGAATGTGTTTGTGATGGCTAGAGCTTCATCAGCTGTCTTTTAACCAAGAGTGACCCTACAGAGGGAAACTAAGTGCTCAGAGGGAGCGCAGAGATGGAAGCCTGGGGCACTGTGGGCACTGTGGAACCACCAGGCCCACTCAGGACTGCCTGCCTCTGGGTTTCTGCTGTTTACCAAAAAATAAACCAGTTTCTGTTTGAGTCACAGTTATTCCGAGTCTCTGGGAGAAGCAGTCAAATGCAACTTCCAGCCAATGCACTTGCATCTTAGTCCTCTTCTCCCTTGATTCTTCTAATATCGCACGGGCAGCTCTTCCTCCATCCACTCCTACATGGTGGAGTTTCTGGTCTCCAGTCCCATCTCTCTCGTGCCTCCACATTCTACGGGCTAAGTATTCCGAACAAATCATGGTTCTGTAAATGGGCCATGCCCTCTCACTCTCTTCATTTCACTCCATTTCCTCCTTCAACACTGAGCTCAACTGTTGCCTCCTCCAGGAAACCTTCCCGATCTCTCAAACCCGAGTCAGGTTGTGTCACAAACAAACACTTATCACTCAGTTAACAGTAGACTGTTGTGAATTTCTTGGCATTTTCATTTCAGTATTTTTATTGTATATAACTATGCACTAGGGATAGAAAGATGACATAAAACATGGCTCTGTGTTAAAGGGGTATCCAACCACATGTATTTTCATAGTGACTATTATAGACATGCGAAACGTGCTTAAACATGACAGGTGTTAAGTTATTGTACTGTTTCCAAAGCTTAAAGTTCTCCTCTGCTGTTTCCAATACACCACTCTTGTATAACAGTTCTCCAGATAGATGGCTTTTCTTTAAAGGTCAGGATTAGAGCCTGTATTTTCATATCTCCTACATATCTCCGAGATATTTTGTATTTAATTATACCTTTAGTAAATCTATGCTAAAGGAAAAAATGATACTGGTTGTCATTCATCTTTATATAGCATTCGTTCTAATAGTATTTTATTGTTATAAAATAGAAAATCACACTCACCTACGGTTTCAATAACAATGATATCATATCCCCCTCCTTCACACAACAGAATAGCTTCATTTGTGGTCCTTGTCACACCTCCTAAAGTACCGCTGGTAGGAGATGGCCTGATGTACGCATTCATATCTCTTGATAACTCAGTCATTCGGGTCTTATCACCTAAGAGTGATCCTGAAACACAGAGTTACATTTTCTAATCATGGAACACCTATAAGGGCTAATTATCAATCAGCTGATTCCCATGTGAAGTGCTTTAGGACATTTCTCCCCAAATCTCAAAATTATTTCATATTATTGAGCTTTAGTGCAACATGGCATATATGATGCCAAATTAATCATTTGAATATTTCAAGCCCCTCAAACTTCATAATGGCTTCCCACTGACTAGCGGTTCAAACTAGATTCTTCAGCCTAGCACTAAAGGCCCTCAGAATGCAGCCCTACCTTACCTGTCCAATTTCAGCTTCCAGTAGTCCCCAAATCAATCTTCCATCCCAACCAGGATGGTTTCTTTACTGTCATCTTAACATTGTTGTCTTTCAGTTTTCACACGGGGTGAGTTTGCCCCCAGAGGAAATCTGGCAATGTCTAGAGAGATTTTTACTTGTCACAACTGGGGGTAGGATGCTACTGGCATCTCGAGGGGAGAGGACAAGGATACTGCTAAGTATCCTTCCATATCAGGAAGCTGCCCAAAACAAAGAATGTCATTAGTGCCAAGGCTGAGAAACTCTACTTTAACAGAACTTCCTTGCCCATAGAACCATGGCTTACATATTCTGTAATGACTGCTTATTCACAGTAGGCAATTAATTAATTAATGTTTTTAAAAAGATTTTATTCATTTGAGAGAGAGAGAGAGAGAGCACAAGCAAGGGGGAGGGGCAGATGGAGAGGCAGGCTTCCTGCTGAGCAGGGAGCCTGATGAGGGGCTCTATTCCAGGGCCCTGGGATGATGACCTGAGCTGAAGGCAGATGCTTAATGGGCTGAGCCACCCAGGAGACCCATCAATTAATTTAATAACTATGGAATAGAACCAGTGATGTTCTAGGGCTTACAACAGTATTTTGGCAAGTCTACTTGAAAATTCTAGAAGACTAAATGCCCTGGAACTATTGAAATTACCTCTAACTTTTACTTTCCTTTAGCCATATAAGGACATTTGAAGGTGTAGTGCTATTCTAACTCAAATTTTAATTTTCACTCTAAGAGCTACCTTTTTCACATAAAGTTGATGCTAAACATTGAGAAGTTCCTTAAAGATATGATCTTGTCCCTCGTAATTCCAGTTTAGAGTTCTTATAGTTTCTAATTCTAGAGCAGACCCCCACCACATATCTCAACTACTTTATTGCACACAAAATTTTTTTCTGAAGTAATTTTCCGCATGAAATCATCTCTGTGTAAGTCAACAATCTGCCAAATCTGTACTTTAAATTATTATCCTATAGATCCTAACACACTGAATTAAACATTATGAAATTACTCTCCCATCTGTCTTAGCCAGTGAGTCCAAAACTGTCTGTTGCAGACCCTTAGGGAGGTCTCCAAGCTACTGGAGGAGGTCTGTGAATCCAAAGCACAAGGACTGACTAGAGACCAAAAGAGTGATGCTTCTCAAGTTTTGCATCATGCTGTTTTTCAAATGCACGTACTGTGGCAATAATAAAGTAGAAATGGAGACTTACAGTGTCCTGTTAATCCTCATGTACTTTTTCTTTCAAAGTCTACATATATATTATATATATATATAATGAATTTCTTGGCATTTCCATTTTATGGAAAAAAAAATATATATATATATTTTTTTTTGCCTGAGAAAGGGACTTTAATTTTTAGTTTAAGAATTAAGAAGCACATGACTATACAGCTTTAATCAGGCTATCTTGTCACCATATCTGCTATTACTATCTCAAGCTATTATTTTCTTTTGCTCTTGCAAGTATTCTAGAATATTATGAAGGTGAGAGAAAAAAAGCCTCTCACCTGTATGAAAATGGGGGCCACTGGGGCGCCTGGGTGGCTCAGTCATTAAGCATCTGCCTTCAGCTCAGGTCGTGATCCCAGGGTCCTGGGATGGGGCCTCACATCCGGCTCCCTGCTTGGCAGGAAGCCTACTTCTCCCTCTCTCACTCCCCTTGCTCGTGTTCCCTCTCTTACTGTGTTTCTCTGTCAAATAAATAAATAAAATCTTTAAAAAAATTATAAAAGAAAATGAGAGCCACTATAAAAAAATTCTTTGCTCAAGTCCTTACCTTTAACAAAGAAAGTTCTTGAACTGTAAATAAGACAATACATTGACGTGGCTTTAATCTTGAACCTTGTGAATATAATTTTATTTTATGGTTAACATTTTTATTATTGGGAGTCAAAAACTGTGCATGTTCTCAGCTAAAGTTCTCAATGGGTGGTAGTAAGAATTATTGTCCACCTCTCTACTGACCTAAAACCCTTTAAATATGATCATCTCTATTTTCTTTTAGCGTGAAACCCACAGTATGCAAACCAAACATTTCCACAAAGCGCCCTGTATTTTCCCCTTACGACACACATTACACTGTACTGGCCTGTGTTTACATGTCTATTTCTGTCATTAGATATAAAGCTCCATAAGACCAAGAGGACTGTGTCTCAGTCACCATTACATGACACAGTGCCTTCCTCGTACAATACCTCACCCATAGTGGACATTCAAATACTCGTTAAATGAATAACTGCAATATGAGAGGGGTAAGGGAAGAAAAAATTTTCCTGGGGCACCTGGGTGGCTCAGTCGTTAAGTATCTGCCTTTAGCTCAGGTCATGATCCAAGAGTCCAGGGATGAAGCCCCACATGAGGCTCCCTGCTCAGTGGGAAGCTGCTTCTCCCTCTCCCATTGCCCCCTGTCTGTGTTCCCTTTCTCACTGTGTCTCTCTCTGTCAAATAAAAGAAAATAAAATCTTTAAAAAAAAAGAGAAGGAAAAACTTTCCTGAGTATTTATATGATATGCTTTATGCTTCAATGATCCTTTGGGGAAACAAAGTTCATTCATTTTCTCTCTCATGCATTGGAAATTAAACACGAGTGGGTGTGGGGCATAAACAATGAATCTTGGAACACTGAAAAAATAAAATTAAATTAAAAAATAATAAAAATAATAAAAATAAACTTGTTAGACTGTGTGCCCTCAAACCAGTAAGTAGTTGCTGAGCCCGAGATGTGACATACCACATTAAGTGCGGTAGGGAGAAGAGAAGTGTATTACCCCTAAGGGCTTTCTTCCTCACTGAACATGTAATACAAACAGATGACAAGTTATAAAGAGCAATAAGATTTTCTTTTAAGCTTCAGAGATAGTACTACAATATAAGAAAAAAGCGAACAAGGGGATACACCCATTTTCTGAACTGCATGGGGGGGTGGTGATATAGCCGGGTGGGGGGGAACAGGAGGGAAGAGGGCCTAGTGTCAGCTATGATAGTCAAAGAGCTGAAATTTGCTTCCGATCATCTGCAATATCTGGCACCCATTTTCCTAGTTCTCTAAGTACCCAAGTTCCTCCTGGACTCCCCGCAACTAAGGAGCCCCAGGACCCAAATTACCTCCCTCCATCTCTACCTCGCCCGCCCCCCAAAACTCCATTTTTTTCAGTGAGATCAAACTCAGCAAGAGGTTAGAAGTCGCCAGACTGTGCAAATTCCCATTATAAGTTATGAGAGGGCTATGAGCTCCGGCTCTGCAATTTGAAAAAAAAAAAATCAGCAATACTCACCACCGCTAGTACAAGAAGAAGGGTCCACAGCTAGCACAGACAATTTGTGCCCTCTCTCAGTAAGCATTTTTCCAAAATACTCTATAAAGGTTGATTTTCCAGCACCAGGGGGCCCAGACAATCCTACAGTGGAGAGAGACCTTCTAATTTAATCAAAGAAATAAGATCAGCACGATGATAAGTTCTATTCAAATATTAGATTACCTTCTATTTCTCCTAATGTATTAAAATCATCATTAATGTATTTTAACATTTCCTAAAGTAAATAAAAGGCCATTTATTTTATCTAGCTCCTGAGCAATAGGGATATAACAAGAGAGACATGTTCTCCAAATTCACTTTGTAAAATTACAAAATATGATCAGCTCTGTCACTCTAATATATATCTTTCTGGACAGACTTCATTGCCTATGTTGTTAAGGTGCTGAATTTCCCCACCATCTGCCCACCTCTCATCTTGATCAGTAATTATTCTACCTACCCCAATGCTGGACACTTGATCTTCCCATTGGTAAAATGACTCACTACTCTGGAAATTCCCAGTGATTGAGAAAGTAATTTTCTATTTATGAAAGATTTTTTTTCATCTTACCCATAACTCAAAACATATGATTTAAACTGAATCCTGAAAAAAATTAGTTTGTCTTAAGAAAGGGAGAAAATTCCCCTGCTTGGAGAGTTCACAGAGCACGGCAGATAAGAACATGTACTCTGAAGCCAGGTGGCTGCTTCTGGTTCTAGCTCTGCCTCTTATGAGCTGTGCAATCCTGGTGAAGTTACTTAGCCATTCTGTACCTGGGTATAGTCTGCAATAAAATGCATACAATTGTACCTATCTCTTCGGGTTGTTGTAAGAACTAGATGAGTTGCTACTTGCAATGTTTACCACAGCACACGGCATAAACTATATAAAAGTTAAGGATTTAATTGTAATTACATTCAAAAGTATGTATAGACCATATGGCATGCTCAGCTGTAATTTTCAGGGCAGGCCTCTGTGTGAAACATCTATGTGGGTGCTGAACATACATTTACTACTTGAAGTTATGATGGTGATAAGAACAGCTACAATAAAGACACAGGTTTATCTGGTCTCGTAAGACCAAGATGAAAGAATCAGAACAGCTATGAAAATTTGTGAGTTACTAGTGTGAGTTGCTGGTTCACTCCGTTTATTTCTGGGATGTTTTCTCTTCAGACATCCGTTAGGTGTAATAAGTAAGCACTTTGTCATGACCAGAATTTCTCCTTGGGAGTCTGCTATATTGT
Source organism: Spilogale gracilis (assembly GCA_004023965.1). Taxonomy (NCBI): domain Eukaryota; kingdom Metazoa; phylum Chordata; class Mammalia; order Carnivora; family Mephitidae; genus Spilogale; species Spilogale gracilis. The sequence goes on along the minus strand of PITA01003078.1, from coordinate 3,547 downwards.
CTGTGTACAATACATAAAGATTACTAACAGTCAACGTAGTACTCTCAAATGAGAGTTCTTTCAGTGAGGGCATAAGAATAGGATATGTGAACAATGCAGACAGTACCAATATTGGTTGGTGAACTCTTTAAGTTATCTTTAAAGATGCATATCGTGTTACCAAAGAATTGGGTTTTAATCCCGTATCATTAAACTGATATAAATCTAATATGATGCCAGTCCATTTTTAAGTGTATTTACTCAATCCTCACAAAATTTCTGCACTTTGTCCACCATTTCAAGTTCTTTTTAGTGGGAAGGTTGGCTGGGATCACCTACTTTGCCAACATGAAAACTCTCATTCCACCTAAACATATCTAAATTGTTTAAAAATGCACAGTTTAAAAAAATATAGTCAGCTTATTTGCAATTACAGAACCTGGTCAATTGTTCAAGAAATCGAAGGACTCTCTAATACTTTTAGACGGCAAATGAATACGGTCTCTCCTTTAAAACACATTTTGGTATTAAGATAGCTGTGCTTTAGAGTCAAGAACTCCCAGAAACTCTAACAAAAAGTACCTGAAAGAAGGGAGGAGACCCTAGAAAGACTAATGAAACACCTAAGAAGTGGAATTTTGAAATGGAATAAGGATAATTGTAGCTAATATAAATACAAAAACAAGGCATTCACTTCAGACTATCAAGCAGGAGGACTAACAAAAGAAAGGAGAAAATCAGCTAACAGTTCTTGAGATGCATATTCTACTGTGGGAACCACAGGTTCTTGCCAAAATAGAAATCTATTATTCTCTTAAAATACAGAGCCTTGGTTCAAATGACCATGAGATTGTCCCCCAATTTAACAAGACCAATATTTTTTTTTTAATTGGTGAGGGGATTAAAATCCAGCCCAAAATTCTGAAAAGAAAAAACGAATTCCCATTAGATCACAAACTATTTAGACTTATTTTAAAACAGAGAAAATTTAGAAAAATATTTATGAAGACACTGAAAGGAAAAAAAAAAGACTGACCCACTCGAAATGCTAGTGGTTTTCCTTTATTTATTTGTTCTTGTTCTCTGTGGTACACTAATACTTTTTGAAGAAGCACCTGGGCTAACTCTTTTTTCCTCTTGTGGGTTGATTCTATAAGAGTTATGGCCTCTGCTAAGCAGGCCCTGTGCCCTTGGATTAAACCAGTATAAAGTTTATCCACAAATCTTTGTTCTTTATCAGAAAGCTGTTCTGTGTGTTCCTTTAAAGTTGTTTGTACACATAATTTTCTCTTTAAACCATCTGACAGCAGCATCCGTTTTGTACAATGGAGTCCAAGAGAATTAAATGGCCGAGCACAAGGGATTCCTGATCCGAGATGAGTAGCTGAGTGAAGGGTGAAGTGGTAACGACGGAAAGGTGTTCTTAAAATGCCTTTTAGGAAACTCGGGTGAGAATGTTGCAGTAGCATGGGAATATTCATTTTGTTTGTAACTGCAGAAAACACTGGATTTTTTTTCGTTCAATGTGATTTGTGACTCCCTAGAAGAAAGAAAAATGTATTTTTGCCAGTTTAATATACAATTAAGACACTGAAGTTAGTAAAACTGCAAGCTTAGTGTTTTCCCTATATTTTAAAACACACATAATCAGGCTTCTTGGCAGTACAAATGGGTGAAAGTTTCTTACCAAAACTAAGAGAGAAGATCCCTCCGCTTGCCTACAGCTAATATTCAGAGTAGCCCCAATGATGGATTATTGCTCTACTGTAAAATGGAATGTACATTAAAATCTTCTTCTCAACAAAAAATAAATACACAAAACCCCAGTGAAGGTAGAAATTCTACACATGCTTATTTTCTTCTGTCTACAGACTACAATTTCCTCAGATCAAATAGACCTTATTGTAAGGCTCATTCAAAAGGTTAAAAAAAAATTCCTCTGATATTAGCCTTTTATTCTTTCTCTACTAAAAAAAATGTGATTAATAGTGTAGGCACTTGAGACATAAGCTTAAATGTATGTATTCAATGTGCTCACCCTGGAACACAGATATATGCAAAGAATGTGCTAACATAAGCACACCATTACCATCACCACCACCCCGGGCCTTCATGTGAAATGAACTGTGAGGTTTGTATGGTAACTAGATCACTGTATTTCCAAGTAGGACCCAAACTGCCTGGTCCTTACCAAAAAAGCATATTCCCAGCCCCACACATCCCAGAATCTCCATGGGTAAATAAGCAACGCAATACAGTTGAGGATGCTTTACTTAGATTTACTGATACTCTCCATTTCAAACTGTATTCAACAATGAAAGTTGACACAGTACACAGAGAGTCAGAAAAGTATAGAGGGTACGAGCCATGGCCATTGTGAGTCTCTGCCACATCAGCCATTGTGCTATCGAACACTCTGGGCCTCAGCAACCTCTTGAGTTCAGAGAACAGGTAAAGAGAATAGGATGGTTGTGATAATGAGTTCAGTTAATTCATGTGAAGAGCCTCATGTAAAAAGCCTGGACCAGTAGCTAGCACAGAGTAAGAACTCAATAAACATTAGCTTTCATTATTACAACAATTTTTAAAACATCAGTAAAAATTAGGTCATAGACCTAGCTTCCAGTGGCAAACTTCAATTTATATACAAATGATACATATGGCCTACCAAATTTGGGTTTAGGATTATTTGAAAATTTTGGTTTTCAATTACCTCATAAGAGAATGAAATAAACAACTTTATTGCTCCAAAGTACCTCTCTAAATTGTATTTTAAGGCCAATCAGCATGAAATCAATTTTACAAAATAACATTCTAATAGGAAAAAGACATTTTAAGTTCTTTTTATTGTTAGAACTACAGCTGCTCATCACTTTTCTATCTTGGGAGGGACGGGGGGCCTTATGACCTCTCTTTTGACAAAATTAGTCTTATTCTAAAAGGACAATTTATGGAAAGCCATGTCAAAACAGTTCTTAAAAATTTTTTTTAAACATCCACTACCACCCTTCACACAAACATATAAAAAGACATTTAAAACAACACATTTAAGGGGATCTATTTTGGAAGTCCTCTTGAGGCACTCTTCTCAACAACACCACTGCCGTACAAGAGACCGGAAGCTCATGGGGAAGAACTGTATTTTTACTCAACCACTCACTATTTTCTGAGCATCTACTACTGCTTTTCAGGTCCCACACTGGGTTTAAGAATCATAGTGATGACAGTGTTACTGTTGGGGATGATAATGGTATTTCCTATGTTCCAGTCATTCTACTATGACCTTCTGTATTAGTTTCCTAGGGCTGCTTGACAAATTACCACAAACTGGGTGGCTGAAAACAACAGATTTATTTTCTCATTGTTCTGAAGCCAAAATTCTAGTATGGGGAGAAAGACTATAGATGTATAAATAGAAGGCCAGTGTGGCTAGACGTGAATAAGCAAGAGGGAAAGTATAAGAGTGAAGGCCAAAGAGGGGGTCAGATATATAGCCAGATATGACTGAAGAACTTTGTTAATGAAAAGGGAAGCAGGAGGACCAAGGAGAACCTGATTTGACTTCTGT